>JAOANR010000013.1:43419786-43656106 GCA_030278955.1 Hygrophila difformis | reverse complement strand
TTTCGAGGATACAATCAAAAGCGATTACTTGCGAAATGATTGGTGGTATTGGTCATCGCCTTCAACGGCAGCCAAAATCACTACACTTTCTGCCCTCGCCTTGCGCATATTTGCTCTAGATTCAGCCATCTACTACGATACACCCCCTGTCACAGGAGCCAGAGAAAATTCTGAACCCAACAGTCGAGTCGAGGAAGAAGCACCTTCAGACAAGCACCCTGCCGATCCAGTGAGTCCACAGCAGCAAACCCCACCCGAGCCAGACCCTGCGGACAACCCAAGAACAACACGCAGCAGAGCTGCTGGCAAGCGGAAGAAGGACCAGAGTGGCTGAGATGGGGAAAATCGTTCGCATTTTTTAGGAACGAATGAATGGCTGTGCGCTCACTTCTGGACCATGACGGATTTCTGTGAGAAAAATGTGCAGAGCGGCATAGGTGGTTGGTTAGCCCACAGTGGTCTTCTGGGAACTGCAGAAAGTGAGTTCTTTTGATCAACTCCATGGCTTATCATTTATCAATTTTGAAAAAACACATCGTTGAAGTTGCTGGGATGGAAAATCGGCTTCTATTTTCATCTGGAAAAAAAAAAGTGCATATATACAGGGAGGAAACAAGTATTACATAAAGAAATGTACTTACTACCTGTTTGTTGTCTACCAGAAATGTATATAGAACTGTGTTGTCAACTGAAATATCATCGGGCAATGAAATTGTTCGTTGCTCGTGTAGTATTTTCTACAGCCATTTATGCGGTGCAACCTCTGATATAGTTGAGAAAAGAATATTGTTGGAATATGTTGTTTATATGATCAACTGAGATAGTGCAACTCAAGTTTGCATATTTCTATGAATGTAAGCTGTACTTCTTTTCCCCTGTATGTAAACTTCATTACACATCTCTATTCAGTGATCCCTGAAATAGTGTTGTCCTATGCTGGGACGTTGGAAGGTAAGAATTGATGGTAAGATTTCGGACAAAAGTTGCAACAATGCTAAAGAAGTGCTTTGTATGTGCATATGTGCTAAAGGTGTGCTTTGTATGTGTAGAGTATTTTTATACAATTCATACATCATTAAATATTCAGCATACACCTCATCGAATCAGTACGCTAGCAAATGCTGAGCATACACCTCATCGAATTAGTACGCTAGCACATGTTGAATGTCACACATTCAGTCCCCATTCAAATCCTTAAGAAAAGCCCACATTTCTCATTACTTGTTACTGTACATACTAAAATAAAACATTACCAATATAATCTTTGTTGTTTCTTTAACTCAAATAAGTAAGCTAAATAAACACCTAAAACATAAAATTTTTTTTCGAAAAAATAATATTTATTTTTTAAAAAAAAAAAATTTTAAAAAAAGACCCTACTATACGAGGTCTGTTTGAAAAGAATAAGTTGAATAGGCCTGCACATGTCTATTTAACAAGAAAAAGTAAATACTCTTATACGA
The DNA here is from genome assembly GCA_030278955.1 of Hygrophila difformis. Lineage (NCBI taxonomy): Eukaryota > Viridiplantae > Streptophyta > Magnoliopsida > Lamiales > Acanthaceae > Hygrophila > Hygrophila difformis. Next base: position 43,654,643 of record JAOANR010000013.1, on the reverse strand, counting down.
TTTTTTTTTTTTTTGGATGAGCCGAAGCCGGAAACAAATAGGAAAAGAAAAGAAAAAACCGACAAACAAACACAGCTATACTAGAAAGGAAAGCAGACCACTACACAGCAAGGCTAAGGGTTGGGGGGACAAGCGGCGGGTGAGTCCATCGCCAATTCCCCCAAAACAAAGTCCGGTGGGAAGACCCACGTAGTATAGAAGTCTTCGATCGAGACCCCGTGTTTAGCAAGTTTGTCCGCCACTCTATTATCTTCACGCCTCAAATGATGGATGCAGCATACATCAAACCCGTCTCTGCTGTCCCTAATTTGCTGAATCAAGGTCTTGGCTCTCCACAAATGGGACGAGGGATCCAATCTGCTTAATACTCTTATACGATTGGTATCCCTTTTAGTAATTTTAATATATGAAAAGTTTTCTACCTACCATTTATCCAAACATATTTATGTGGAAAATTAATTTTTAATACTATTCATCCAAATAACTATTTGGACTTATTTTGATTCTGAATTCTCATTTTCCATCACTCTTTTTTGACTTTTTCCTTTCTTTTTTTTCAAAAGCTCAATCAAACGTGCCAATAATCATATTCATTATTTAGCCAACTCCTTTAGTTGTATTCTTTTGGTGAAACCGGGTATCCCCAGGCCACATTGGACCCAAGACTAATCCCTCGAGGATCTGCAGGGGCAATTAAGGGCGCCTCTCCCAAAGCAGTTTTTTGCATACACAAGGCTCGAACCCGAGACCTTGCTTAAGCGACTAGAGCCCCCATCCACTCAAGCCAACTGCTGTTGGTTTTAGTTGTATTCTTTCTATTGAGATATTAAATTTATAACTTTTTTAAATTGAAAATTATGAGTTTGCATTCAACTTTTAAATACAAAGACTCTTTTGAAAAATAATTATTAAATTATAAATCTTATTATTTAAAAAAATAAAAAAATCTTAAACACCTTAACTCGAACTCAACCCCACCGTGTTACAATGACAACCAAAACAATATTTGCCTTGAGACTACAATTGTCCCCACGGCAGTGGCGGATTTACGATTTTTTGAGACGTAAGATTTTAATTTTTTTAGGAATTGCAAAACAAGAGGGTTTCGGTTGAAAAGATAGACTGTGCGGTGGCCACCGACATGAAGAAGGAGGCTACCGTCGATGGGCAAAGAAATGGGGGAAGAGACGGAAGTGTTGAAGGCACCAACGTGAGAGAATGGAAGAAAAGAGAAGCTATTTTATGCCACAACTTAAGATTAAATAAATAATTAAAAATAATATTCTCTCCGTCTCATTTAATTTGTTTTGTTTGAATTTTGCACATAATTCAATGCACTTTTTGAATCGTTAATATTTCAAAATATGTACAACAAATAATTTAAAATAAATATTCTAAAACTACATGATTGTACGATTCTAACAAGACCCAACTCAACTATTTTTTCCAAATATATACTTGCAATAAAATCGAGTCAAAGTTGAACAATGAACAGTGTCAAAAAATCAAATAGGACACATTAGTTGTAACGGAGGGAGTATATAATAGAAGTAATTTTTTTTTGTTTCAAATTGAGGTAGGGCTAACACCGGATCCCCTTGCCTGGGGGTGAGGACCTTGAGAGGCAATTGGATAAGTTTTAGGATATTATTTGTAAATTAGATAAATTGAGGAATGCAAATGTAGTAGGGGAACCCTTTATATAAATTATTATTTCGTTCCCATTGGGTTTACTTTGTTCACAGGTCGACCCCATGGCAGCAAGAATCGGTAGAAATTAGTAAGAACAGATGGCCAAGTAGGAAAAAAACCTATTTATGGGAAGTACTCCTACATATTCTTTTTATAAAAAAAAATGTGGAAAATAGATAAAATAAAATTGACATGTATTTCGAAAATAAATCTGTTGATCAATTTGAAGAAATCACTAATGATACAAGCCATACAGCAGTTAGTTTTTACAGCAATCATATATAAGTAGTAGTACATAAATAAAATACTAGTGTACAAATACAGAAGAAATGTAAATTTAAGTCATTTAAGAGAGAAATCAAATAGGACAAGTATCTTATAACCTCCAACCTAGTAGCAATAAGTTTCTAACATATACAACTCAGTTTCAACAAAAATGATGGAATGTATTGTGGCCAGTTACAATAGTAAATATAGCTTCAGGATATTTAGAAGATTAAATTAAAAAAAAAAAAAAAAAAAAAAAAAAAAAAAAAAAACATGAAATGACAAAATCTCAGCAACCGGTGTCAAGTAAGATGGATAAACGAAGAACTGGGTTTATTCTTTACCATCCAACAATGCTAAGAAACGAATCATCCCTCACTCTCGTTCATTGGAAAATTACAACACTGGAATTCTATAAATCAGCTCAGGAAATGCCCCCCCGCCCCCCAAACTGTTAATACTCTGTCTCAATTGCAAAAGTCGGCTTTTTGCAGTTGGATCCATCAAGGCATATTGTCTATGTTTTGTCATGATTCACGATGGGCAAACGAAAAACAAACCTCCATTATCGCAGCAAAAATTATCTGCTGATCAGGCTCTTGACCTCAGGGCTAGCCCAGTCTCAACTTTCTTGATCTCAAAGATAAGCATCCTCCACATTTTTAGCACAAACATCTCAGCTTCATCATCAAGTATAGCTTGGAGCCTCTCGAGCATCTCAGCTGCATCGACATGCTCCTGGGTGCTCGAAACAATGTAGTCCACGAGGGTAACCTCCTCTTCTCCCAAATAGTCTGTAATCTTCTTTGATATCCAAGGTCTCAGTCTCTCGTGCAATGCATTCTGTGAACAGACATTAGTTTTATTGGGGAAGAGACAACAGGGGAAGAAGGTAATGAAAAATAATGTGCCATAGTTACCCTAGTCTCGTGAAAAATATTTTCAAATACTATATATATTCAGAGTCTTATTTGAAATGTCTGAATTGATCTTGTTCACCAAAAAAAAGAATGTCTTAATTGATCTAGACAGACTGAAACAATAGTTTATGATGTAAGATGAGACCCACATGCAATAAATCTGCCACTAATAGCAAAACCTGATGAGCAACTAATATTTCCATATTATACATGACAAACTGTTGTTACACCACATATAATTTTAATGTCATCAGGTTCCCTACAGTAAAATTACCTTCACAGGAAGTATCAATATGGTCAATGCCAAGTAAAATTAAGAATATTTGGCCAACAAAACAAGACAGACTTCTTTGACGATGTAAGAGTTGATTAAACTAAATAAACAAACGTTTAAAAATAAAAAAATAAAAATAAAAAATTGCATACTGAGAAGATAAGCAGATAATAAACTATATTCACAGAATAAGCTGCAAGAGATCAATTTGATAGGCATGAGTATGATAGTCACCTGATCGTAGATTAGCCAATTTATCTCGTATGAAAACAACTCATCTTTGGTCTTTGGAATAGTATCAATCAGCTGCTTAGCATCCAAAAGCTTTGGGTTTTCGGGTGTTTTTATTTTGTTTGACCTTTCTCTTTCTGAATTATCCTTTCTGCCCTCCCCACGTGTACTGTAAGTTTCTTCTTCGTGTCTATCACGATCTCGATGACTACTTCTATCATGAGAACGCCTGTTTCTCTCTTTTTCTATATCATGCTTCTCTTCTTTAACATTTACTGTTGAAATACGCTTTACAAATTCTGCTGCAGCAACCATATTGGCAGATGGACCCTCAGATATTGAAGTTTGAACAGACTGTTGTTCCTCAGTTGAGTAATCAATAGGAACCAGAGGTCTCATCTTCTTTTCCTTGTGTGCATCCTCATCCTCATCCTCATTAAAAAATGAAGGAACAGCAGCCCGCTTTCCAGATCCTGAAAGACCAAATCCCAACTTTCTAGTGGGCAAATTGCTATTTTGCCGTGAATCTTGGACGGAATTAAATGATGCGGAAACTTCATCAAGGCCATTCTGTAAAACTGCTTCACCTGCTTGTGACAAAAGCATATTTAGATAGATAGATAGATAGATAGATCGATAGATAGATAGATAGGGAGAGAGAAAGTAGAGTAATAAGATTTACTTTCATAGGTCCCATGAATTGGTTTCAAATCCAATGTCAGGTCAGTCGTATCCTGATTTTCAGCATGGGTTTCTTTTGATAAAACAGCTTTCTCCTCTCCATTAGATGGTTCAGCTATTGCACTTTGAAGTACCTCAAGTTGTTTCTTCCTCAGCTCTTCCTCAGCCTTTATTATTTCAGCTTCAGCAATCTCTTCTTCCTCTCTCAATCTGTCAACCATATCCTCATCTTTCTCCCTTTGTCTCCTTTTCCTCTCTTCATCACTAACCTTATATTTCCTCTTTTTACCATGGCCCTCATCATCCTCACGCTCTTGGTCCATAATTTCCCACTTCCTCTCTTGAGCCTTATCTTTCTCCCTTTCACGCTCTCTCTTTCGCCAGTGCTCTCTCTCCCTTTCCCTAGCTTCCCATTCTTTCTCCCTTGTCTTATATCGGCGTTCATCTTCCCGACTCCTATACTCCCTCTCCTTCTCCCTCTTGGCGCGTTCTTGTTCTCGCTCTCTCTCGTATCTTTCAAGCTCCCTTTCTTTTTCTCTTTTCAATTCACGATCACGGTCCCTCCCCCTGTCATACCTTCTGCTCCTATCAGGTGAGCTTATTTCAGTCTTATCATGATCGCTTGCAAGTTTACTTTCAGCAGTCTTCTCATCTTCAATTTTCTCTTCTGAATCTGAAATATTAAGTTGAAGCATGTATTAGTGTTTAGAAGAACCATTGTCAACTGGAAACAAATCACTGGAATAAGTAACAAAATGTTCACCATTCTTCCCTGCATCTTCTTCCATTTCCTTATCCCTTGACACAGAACGCTGTTCGACATTTGAGTTATCAAGTTCCTCAACAGGCTTTGGAGGAGGTGGTGGCAGTGGTTTGGTCTTCAACCTCTCCTCTATCATTCCCATGATATTGGCAAGAGCTTCACGGTCTGCTTCTTTATCTTCTTCCGTTACGAGACCAAAATTAGCAATATCAGGAATTTTCTTGTTCATTTCATTGTCCTCCTGTTTCTTCTCATCTGAAGGCGGCTTCAAACTTTCTTCAGGGGACTCAGCCGCTTCATTGTTAGCCCCAGATGGAGTTCCTTCCTCTTTCTGAGAACTTTCGGTGGCTGATTCTTTGGTGCTCTTAGAAATTTCAATTTTTTTCTCAACATAACGTTTAAGATATTCCAGCGCAGTTTGATTAGCATTTAGCTGCACAGTTATGAATCATAAGACTATTAATATCAGACAGAACAAGAAGTTGTCTTCATTTAAAAAATTAAAAATAAAAATAAAAATAAAAAGGAGAGAACGTGATGGAGATGATGCATCCAAAGATAACAAGTCATGCATAAATTAAATTGTCAAACTGTGAAGTTGATTCTAGGCCCAACTAGTATGCCAAGCTCAAAAGAGGGGAAAATTTGAACAATGGGCGATTGCAAATAGATTTTAGGTTTAACAAAATGGACAGATATTTGGTCAAAGAACTAATGCTATGCCAAATTCATGATGTCATTGCATAGCGTAAAGATATTTTACAGGGTGGTGCAACGAAAAGTTAAATGAATTAAAAATACAGTAAAATGAATGTTAAGAAAATACTTTATGCAAAGCAAAAGAAGAGAATGAAAAATGAAGTCGTACATTTAATTCTTGTCCATCTACATTCAATTTATTCAGTAGACGCAGTGCGCGGAGAACTCCTTCAGCAGACTCAAATTCACAAAACCCAAAACCTCTCATGGTTCCAGTGGGATCTTGGGGACGTTTCCAATTCTTCACTGGTCCACAATGCTTCAGAAAGAGGTATATGGATTAATTAACATTAAAGTTCCATAAATCACAACAAAGCAAACAACCACAGGACAGAAAACATAGTATTGGAATTTGGAATTTCCAAGAAATAAGGAAAAGGGGAGAACAATAAACCAAAGATTGAAATGGTAAGAAAAAAGTGACATACTTGCAGGAGAGACAGCATGAAATCATTTTCCACGCTGGATGGTATTTTCCCAACGTACAAGGTTGTGGGTGGTGTCTCCGCAGACGTTGCAGCAGGAACAGAAGCAGGCCTAACAATAGGGTGAATGACTGGACCACGAATTCCTATAATTGGAGGTCGTGCCATAGGTGGCATAACGCCAACCAATGGTCGTGGTGGAAATCCTGGTCGCAAGATTGGCCCATAAGGAGAAGGATATCGAGGAACACCTGCATTAAGCGACCAAAAACATCTATGCAAATTGTCAAGACTATGATAACAAAATTAATTATCAAACTCTAATGAAGCTGAAAACAAGCATAAAAGAAATTAACAAGATAATTTAGTTGTTGTTACCAACAATATCACAAGCAATAAGAGATTGCAGCACAGGCAAGACAACACTCACCAGCTGAATATACAACCTGGAGGAACATCAACAGAATAGAATTGGGATTCATGAATCAGGAATGCGTAAACAGGGCATACCTTATGTTTATGTATCCACTTGCAAAATAGAAGGCATCTCAAAACTATCCAATTCCAGGTACCACATTTGAAGGTTTAATTTGAGATGGGGATGAGAAAACCAAATTTTCCACTCAGACCACCGGAATTGCTATGATGCTATCACTATAACTTAATTCTAAAATCTTAATAGACCATAATCTCGTGGGCATTATATATATAATTTATATATGTGTATATATTTTTTCTAAAAAAAACACTAAATCCAAATTGCATGTTGAGAAGATTGAGATACCTTGAATGACAGAGGAAAAGCTGCACTCAACTGTTAGCATAGTCTGCTGCCGGCAATTCAAATATTAAACTCCCAAAAAAAGGGCTAAATATTCTTATGACTTCAACAAAAGCCTATTTGAGACAGCAAATAATGAATTACAAAATAGTGAAATCATATTTTTCAGCCTATGACAAACTTCTGTTGAACGCCCAGTACCTTGTCTCCTGATTTCTCTTTTATGCAATAATACTTCTCCAATTAATGAATATGCAATGCAAATTGCAGTAATCAAGCAAATAAATTGTGCTCATACCAATAAAAAGGAGTTGAAGTGTGAGGGGCACTCAGTAGTCTCTAATGAAGCCTTCCAACCTTTCCCAACGTAATCAATCATGAGTACACTGTAGGAGAAAACATCCTGTCATCGATACCCCAGAACCAACCAACACATCCTCTCCATCTCACCTTCTCTCCTACTCTTTCCCCCTTAAATCCACACAGAAAGACATGCAACATTCTTTGATGACACTCTACATATATGGTTTACAAGTCCGCAAAAGACAACCAACAATGACAGACATCACAAACCTATCTTGTCTAAATCGTTCAGAGTCCTAGAAAAAAAATAATAAGATCATATCAACTCAGAACCACGTCCTACTGGAATTTATAATTCCATAATACTAATTCACCATATTCGAATTTACAGCCTAATTTTTAAAATCTCAATTAATAAAACAACCACCACAACATTCAATCAATATAAAACGCGGAAAGCATAAACTTTATGAAACTAGAAAGAAAAAACCCACCTGGTGGAGGAATTGCACCTGGGGGAAGAACCTGATGCATGGCAGGAAAACCATTTGGCATAGAAGGAGGCGCAAATCTCATAGGCTGTCCTGGTACAGGGAAAGGAGGGCCAATCACATGGTGCACAGAGGGTGCGGGAACCTGAGGTAGAGGGCCAGTCCCAACCGCTGGAGCCGAAGCCACAACTCCAGGAGGAGGAACCCCGGGAGCCTGGAAGGCAACGGGCGAGAATTGCGGCGCGGCGGCTGACGAAGGCGCATGAACAAGCGGCGCCGCAGGACGGAAGGACGGCTGGACCGTGGGCGGTGGAGGGGTTACACCCTGACCCACCTGTAGCTGAGGCGCGCTAGGGTTAGGGTTGGGCAATTGAGGGGCCGCCGCGGAGGATGGATCCGTTTGGGCGGGGCGGGCATCCGATTCGGGCTGCTGCGGAGCGGGAGAGGGTTCGGCGGCGGTGGTTGTTTCTGGTGCCGGAATAGAATCCGCCATTGCTGGACAATCAACAGCTGCAAATTTTCCACTTCCCGGATGCTTTCTCGATTGGAACGGATGAATGCCAGGAAATTTCAACCTTGATTGTGATTGGTTGGAGCATACAATCAATCACCTCCTCCAGTTGCTGATAAATTGCGGGAACCGAAAACCCTAATACCTCTTCGTCAGGTCACTACACTGATTTATCAATACCAAAAGAAAAGAAAGAAATTTCCAATTTGTTTAGGGAGCGTGTAAATACCAAACAAAAGTAATGTACACTATTTACAAGATAATTGATAAAAACAAAAAAAAAAATAATGAAGTAATAAATTAAGAAAACACGAGTTTTAAAAAATAATTTAAAAGATTTACTACTAAATACTCCCTCCGTCCCAGGTAAGATGTCTCGTTTGACTTTTTGACACTGTTCATTGTTCAACTTTGACTTAATATTATTGTAAGTATATATTTGAAAAAAATAGTCGAGTTTGGTCTTGTTAGATTCGTCTAATCGTATAATTTTAGAATATATATTTTGCAAAATTTTTACTTGTATATATTTTGAGATATTAACTATTAAAAAAGTGCATTGGATTGTGTGCAGAAGTCCAACAGGACATCTTAGTTGGGACAGAGGGAGTAACAAATATATTTTGTAAAAATTATACCATTATTTAACAAATCCAAAATGTCAATTTCTCCCGAAAACGGAACGGATACGGGCGGATAGTACTCATCTCGTATCCTATCCCATATTTTTTTGTCGAATATGGAATCGGATACGAATAGGCCGGATACAAATACGAATTCGAATATTTCGGGAAACGTATACGAGACGGATTCAGATTTCAACTCGGATAATCTTATAATTACTAAAATTAAATTTTTTTATAATTTTTTAAGTGAAATCGGAATATACTACTATGTAAGCTAAAATAAATTTTTAAATTTTCCAAGATCATTAGTTATTTCGTTCAAAACATCTAAATAACATCACTACAAGATGTTACATACTACAGTTTGATGCAAAGAACCTAATGATGTAGTTGAGTTGATTGATATGATTTGATTTAATAAATTACATATGGCTTTCAAGCTTTTGATTATATTTATACATATAGTATTACTTATTTATTTTATAGTTAATATAATATATTATATTATACATATAAAAATATATATAAATTTTTTGGATATTCGGATAGAAAATACGGATAATATCCGCATAATATTTGGATTTTTCGGATATGGGCGGATTGCGGATATTTACAATCCCATATCCTGTCCCGTATCCGCCAAATATAAAAATTCGAATTCGGATTCGAATATAATCGAATACGGCGTCGGATCGGGCGGATATTATCCACCCCACTTTCACCCCTAGTTATAAGGGATGTTCCGTGCGAGAGGATATGCTCTTCCAATATGCTATATGTATGTTACCAAATATATTTGCTCCCAAACATACTCATAGTGTGGTTTAAGTGTGTCCCTGAAATAGAATTAGGGTGAGAGATGGTACGCGAGAATTGAGATGCATAATAAACCTTGGAACCTTGTTTTCCAACATGTCCCACAAATTTGAGAGAATACCTGGTTAGACCACTTGATGTTGTGCTTAGTTCCTTTAGGAAAATAGAACTGACATGCTCAATATACAACTGAGTTTGCAATAACAGGCCACGCCCCTCCCTTTCACTTCGAAAAAAAAAAAAAAAAAAAAAAAAGTGATCAAAGAAACGTAAAGTGTTACTACCTCTGTTCTCAAATATGTGATCAATTTGCATAGTAGTAATTATTTATTGAGTAACTTTGATTAATTTTTTAAACATAGTTCTATAAGAAAAAAACATAGTCAAATGAGATCTTGTTATATTCATCTAATCACGTAGTTTTAGAATATCAAATTTTTATAATTTTTTTTTATTTATGTACAATTTTGAGTTATTAACCATTAAAAATGTGTATTGGACGATGTAAAATGCAAAAATGGTACATTTAAAATAGAACATATGAAGTAGTTTTTTTAGTTTAGTGTGTAAATATTAGTATAACAATATATAATTGAGTAAGTTATTGAATCAAATAAATGTTTTAAGATAATTTTTTTTTTAAAAAAAACATTGACATTTATGCGTCGCAAATATATGTAGAAGCTCAAATCACACAAATTATAAATTGGATAAAGAAAATGAATAAGGACCGGGTGAGAATCGAACCCCAACATATGGTTGGAAGGAATGAGGACCCGTTTGGATTGGCTTTTAAAAAAAGCAGAAGCCAAAAGCAGAAGCAGAAGTGAAAGCCAAAAGCAGAAGCAACTAACTTTTGTGTTTGAATGGAATGTTTGAAAAGCAGCTTTTTTTCAATAATGTGTTTGGATGTGTAAAAGTGAAAAGTGCTTTTGAAATGTGTAAATTACCAAAATGGATATGCTATTTAAATATGATAGTATATATTTATAGTGTAATTTAAATAAATTTATAGGGGCATTTATGACTCTGCACACATTACTAGATGCTTTTGGCTTCTGCTTTTCGGATAAGCACCCCGGGGCTGCTTCTCCCATAAGCACTTTTGCAGCTTTTCGAGGTGCTTTTGCTTTTTTCCCAAAAGCCAAAACAAACACTCTTTTCCTTCAAAAGTGCTTTTGGCAGAAGCAAAAACCAAAAGCACTTCAAAATAAGCCATTCCAAACGGCCCCTGAGAGATGATCTCAGGGCCCGTTTGGATTGGCTTTTGAAAAAAGCAGAAGCCAAAAGTAGAAGCAGAAGCAGAAGTCAAAAGCAAAAGCATGTAACTTTTGTGTTTGGATGGAATGTTTGAAAAGCGGCTTTTTCTAAAAAATATGTTTGGATGAATAAAAATGAAAAGTGCTTTTGGAATGTAGTAATTACCAAAAAGGACGTGATACTTAATATGATAATAAGATATATTTATAGTGTAATTAATATTAAGAAGTGGGGGTATTTAAGTCCTTGCACATTTTACGAGGTGCTTTTGGCTTCTGCTTTTGGGAGAAGCACCCCCTGGGCTGCTTCTCCCAGAAGCACTTTTTTGGCTTTTCGAGGTGCTTTTGCTTTTTCTTAAAAGCCAAAACAAACACCTAATTTCCATTAGAAGTGCTTCTGGCAGAAGCAAAAGCCAAAAGCACCTCTCTAGAAGTCATTCCAAACGGCCTCTCAGTCCCTTTTAAGATAAGCCGCTGACTTAAAAATAATGATTTAATGGAAATTGATTTAAATCAACATTGAAAATAATTCAATTTATTTAAACACCTATGATTTTTATTTTTTAAAAAAAAAACTGACATCCACAATTATATGAAATAGAAATTCAGATTATTTGATTGTTTAAATCCATATTTTATAAATCTTTTGAGATTTTTTTGGAGAAATAAAAGAGGACAAAATAAGAAGAAAAGATGGTTTTCAGCAAAATATGTGCTAAAAATATGATTTTTTTGAGGAGTGATTTGGACTCTGGCCACATTTACAATCATGAGGGTTAATGTTTAAAAAATATATACATCAAGATTTATCTCATTTGATATTCGTCGAATAAATATAATTGTTACTAATTTTTCTTTTTATAATAATTTAATTTAAAATACTAAATCGACAAAAAGGAAAAAAGATACATAAATAATGTAGCTAATTAGACATTTTTGGGTTCGATTCTATACCATAATCTCTATCCCTTCACTTTATTATCATTTATAAATATGTTACTTGGCTGACACCCGAAACTTAAGTGTAATTTTTGTTTACAAAAAAAAAAAGCATTGAAAATACTATGTTGCCGTTGAATATATATTTCATTTACCAAAAAATTAATTGAAGTTTACCTTGGGGTCGATTATTTATACTCTACAATAGCTAAACTTACCCCACTTCTAAACTCACACACCAAAAAAATAAAAAATTATCATAATTCTAAAATCACCCCACAACTAATTACCCAATAGGTCTTACAAATCCAAAAAGCAAACAAAAAAAACTATGGCGCCAAGACTAATTGTTCGGACCTGGTGAGTCGGGCACATAGGATGTACACAATCGGGTGTGTTGTGCACATAGGGATGTACACGGGCGGGCATGCTGGGCATGATCAGGTGTATCATGTACCGTGGCGCTCAACTGAGTGCGCGGTGCGCACGGCCCGGTATTCCGTGCACGGCTAGGAGTGCCATGCACCATTTATGGGTGCAATCGGCCGACACCGTGCACGGTGTCAGGGCGTCGAGCGTCATGTGTAGTGCACAATAAATGATGGTTGTGCGATTTATGTAGTGAAGGGTGAAACATGTGGTTTGGAGTATGGTGAATTTAGTAAAAAAAAGAGTGTAGATTTTTCTTAGAAAAAGATAAATATAGTAATTTATTAATAGGGATGGCAAAAAAAATCGTACCCGATGGTGAAAATCAAAAACCGAATATTCGGTACGGTTTTGGGGAGAGGATTATTGGGGATGGGCTGGGGATCGGGGATTTTCTCGGGGATTTTTTCGGGGATGGGGACGAGGACGGGGAAGTAGTCCCTGCCCCGGGCCATCCCCGATATGTTTTATATGTTATATTTTATAAATTATATATATTATACTCCCTCCGTCCCACTACACTTGTCCTGTTTGACTTTTTTACACTGTTTATTGTTAAGCTTTGACTCAATTTAATTGCAAGTATATATTTAGCAAAAAATAGTCGAGATGGGTCTTGTTAGAATCGTATGATCACGTAATTTTATAATATATATTTTGTATAATTTTTCATTTCATATATTTTGCGATATTAACAGATAAAAAAATGCATTGGATTGTGTGCAAAAGTGAAACAAGACAAGTTAAATGGGACGGAGGGAGTATTTAATATTTTGTATATTATATTTTATTGATTAGTCCATTACTTAAATTTTTTTTAAAAAAAAAACCTAAATTCTAATATAACCTACATTGGTAATAAATTAAATTATGTATTTATAATTTGCTTTATTTTCCATTTTTTTAAGGAAAATATGAAAGTAAATGTTGTGGATTTATGTTTTTTATTATTATATTGCATGAATTATCGAACTTTATTATGTGAAATTAAGTATTTAGAATTCAAAATTTAGTTTGATAGGTTAATTATACATTGGAAAGAATTATAAACTTTTGATGTGGATTATAATTTATTATTAAACAATTTGTATGTGTTTTAATATTAAAATTTTACAAAATTAGTTTATAAAATGAATCCCGATGGGTCCCCAATGGGGATCGGGGAAATTATAATACCCGACGGGAGCCCGATAAAATTCCGGTGGGGATTGAGCCGGTTTTGAGATTAAAGATGTATTGGGATGGTGATGGGATAATACTCCCATCCCGAAATCGAAACCGGCCATTACCATTCCTATTTAGGGGTATTTTAGGTAGGGTAAGGGGTGGCTGCCCTTTTGCTTTTACTATGTTTACATACAAGAAAATGTGGGGAAAATGAACTAAAGCAAGAAGACAGAAAGTATTGGCGCATCGCAGCAGCGTGGCAAAGGAAGCCCAGTCCCCACGCGCCACCCTACGGAAACCGTCAGCAATCGACTACCATCTCCTCCTTCCTCTGCCCACCACCATTTGTATGGAAGGGGGCGGAGGACCCGACAGAAAGAGGAAATCAGCTCCAATTGAGTATGATTTGGACACAGTACTGTCGGCAAACCCAGACAACGACGACCCCTTGCTTGTCGTAGTTCAGGGGGCGGACGACCCGAAGAAGAAGCCGAAGCGGCAGGACGAGGCGATGGTGGGGGGAGGAGACGAGGATTCGCATGGTCACGATCACTATATAACGAACCTTAGCGATGTAGAACTGATTGAAAAAATTGATAGGGGAAGCAGGATTCTTGACGAAATGTCAACTAGACTGCCCGACGGTGGAGAGAAATTGCTGGCTCAGTTGAAAAGGCACAAAGCCGAGTTTGAGAGAAGAAAGCGTCTCAAGGTTTCAAAGTCACCCATTAATTTATTTATTGCCGCAATTTCAATGCGTGAGCAGAAGAAGTGACATTAGGCTGTTGGTAAAGCTTTTTGGGTTGTGTTAATGGGGTGAGTGTGCCGGAATTTTCTCGGTAAGGCGTCACTGGATTTCATGGTGGGTAGAGGAAAATGGTCCCGATTCTGACTGGGGGAGATTGAAAATTCATGTGATTGACAACAGTGTTGTCATTTATACCAGTTTTAGGGATCTTATTTACTTTGTGACATCCTATGCAGTACTTTTCCGTGGAATTGTTTTTTAATGGTAATTGTAAATGGGTTTATGAACATGGCAAAGTCGTAGATAGCGTTAGTATTTGTTAAAGAATTGATTTTAGAAAGTAAAATTCAGTCCCCGGTGATAATTTATTGAAATGCATTATGACACTCCTGCAACTGAATTCTAGGACGAGTTTGAGATACTTGACAGTAATTGGATTTGGTGCATCATTGCCTCCTTGGTTTCTGACCTCTAGAATGCTTATTTGATGATACTGTTGCAATTTTCAACTTTGTTTCTGAGACATGTTCTTATGTATACAGTATCTGCAAATGTCTCTAAGTTGTGATTAATCAATGCTTTGTTTTTAGATGTGCAACCTAGGTTGGTTTAAGTTGGTATTTATGGATTCTAGAGATCTTTTAGTAATATGTACTTATGAATTTTGCTTTATACGAGAATATTGATTAATCCCTGACATATTTTGTTGAGCAGGATAACAACAAATGCCAGGAAGTGATTACTGTCGGTGAAGAGTCTACTCATTCGGGTAAGTTTTACACATGGATTTGGGCCCATGGATGTAGGTCTTTATCTTCTTTGCACTAGTACGAGGGAGGGGAAGTTAATATTTTATGCTCTGAAGCATGCCCTTTCATTGATGTTGGTATATGTTTTAGTTTAACATGTTCGAATAAGAATAAAATTTCATTCTGTAGAACCTGGCTGAAAATTGGGTGCTGTATTTTGGAAACGGGATCAACTTTTAAAGGTTGCTTGTTTAGTTCATGTTGAAGAATTTCCGAAAATGAGTGGAACAAATATACCTCATCTGCAGGGAAACAGGGTAATAAACCTCATCTGTTGCATAGAGCAAGTTTCTTGCTCAATATTGGCCATCTCCGCCTATATAATGTGAGGATTGATTAATGATATTTCTAGTGCGGTTTGCTAGGAAATGATTAAGACTTTGCAATGTCAATCATGAAAAACCAAATGACTTTACTTGGGGAATTACAAAAGAATTATGTCGGCATTGTGAACTCTATTGTCTTTACTTATTTTTTGAGAAAATTACTGAATGAACACTGTCAATTCTTGTAATGGTAATATTCATTATCTGTCTTTAAGGGCATAAGTTAAAACTAAATGTATTTCATTGGTGCAGTTGACGACTCATCACCTTATGAAGCTTCAGTTTCCAAGACTGATTCACAGTCTGATTTTTCTATGCACTTTTGCAACAAGTTGGATAACAATGTATGACTCTGTCACTCAATTTTGCTTGATTGTTTTAAATGAGAAAGCCTGGTTAGTACTTCCCTCAATTATTTACTTATTTTGTAATGAACAGGGGGGAACCAAGTCTTTTAGTCAAGAGTTATCCACTTTAAATTGCTTTAATCACAAAAATAGAAAAGGAAATGAGCGATTTCTGAATCAACGAACAAAGAAGTTGGATCTGTCTTCAAGGAAAGTACCTTTCAAATCTCCAACCCTTCTTTCAGCAAATGTTGATGAACCCCCTCGATACAGTGATCAATTGGGAAACCGAACTTCCATTTACTCACGCAATTTTTCTCATAAAGATTCATCTGTGTCTAATTTTTTCCCAAATAAGTAAGTATTACTTTAATCTTCCTCCTGTCCCTTGTCATTGCATTTTTTGTTGGTCTTATTGTCTTTTCGATTAATTTTGTGCATCTCTCTTCCTTGTTTCAACTATGTTTTTCTGTAGTCTTGTGATCAATGACTCCTTTTTCTATTTCTGCTGGTTCTTGTACATCTTTGATAGTTATCTTACACCAATGCGCCCTAATCATCTTGACATTACTGTTGGTTCTTGTACATCTTTGGTGGTTATCTAGCGTCAATGCAGTGATGCACTGCAACCTCTTGTTTCTGTTTCCACAAGACTGCTTATTCATATGTGATGAGAATAATGGCCCCAAATATTTTAGTTGTCTTTTGTTAGTTGACATTATCCACTATACTTTTTCCCTTGTCACATAATAATGTGTTGGTGAATGCCTTTCCGGTTGAAATCTGATTATTTTAACCACTTCTTTTTGTAAATCAATCCGATTACCCCTCATGGATTACCAAATCATTACAACATAGAACACTGCAATATTTGCATCAATGAGATTGGGAAATTGCTTATTGATATGTGGATTTTCATACATTCAACTGCTTTCAAAATTCTGTCTTTTCACCCCACACATTCTTGATTCTCAATTTTATTCTGTCTTGTCATACCCTACTTGTACCAAGAGTGCGAGGCATATTCCAAAAGTCCATCTGTTATGAAGTGGGGAAAAGTGACCCAACGAGGGGGTTTTTGTTCCAATCCTTTAAATATCAGTCCTACATAATTGACAATATTGTCAAATCAATGGCAATGCAATCTTCCCTACTCGTGCATCATACTTGCAAGAGGAAGTATAAAGTGTTTATTATTATGTGGTGCATGTTTACATAATATTGTTGTGTATACATACGATATTCTATTAGCTTATTCATATTGTCATCCTGGTTTATTTCCAATTTCAGGGAAAACAAGGTATTGTTTCGACCTAGTCTTAACTCAAGAAGGAACAAGGTATGTCCACTCCCCTCACCCCACCCCCCCCCCCCCCCCCCCCCAAAAAAAAAAAAAAAAAAAGAAGAAGAAGAAAAAGAAAAAAAAGAAGAAGAGAATATATTTAAAAATAAGATAAAATTGTGTGCATGCACTGTGCCCTCATGCTTGAACCTTGGGATGCATAATTTTTAAGTTAACACTTTGGCCAATTATGATATAATTCCAGTAGCTGTTTGGAATTATTTCCGACAAGATTCAGTTTTGGGGCTTACAAAATTATTTAATGTAGGGAAGCTAAGAAAATGCAAGTAAATTATGAATGGAGAAAGTGTCTCCAAACCTTTATATAAGAATGAAGAATGAATAAGGTATACAAAATTTTACAAGTTATAAAGATACATAATTAATGAGCCACACACCTATTGTGGAATTATGGGAAGAAATGATAGAAGTAAATTAGAGAAACTGAGATATGAGATGATCAATTTGGTTTTATGCCATGTAAATGTACCATGGAACCTCTTAATGTAATTGGATGCTGATGAGACATACATATGGCTTCCGTCTTATCAACACATGTCCTTTTCCCGCTCCTTCCTCCCTTGCCTCCCCTCCCCCTCCCCCACCCCCCCCCCCCCCCCCCCCCCCCCCCCAAAACACACACACACACTCACATGTGCATAGTATTGCTTGGAAGCTTCAGTGTACTGCATCATGTTGTTTGTCCTATATTATCATCACTTGGTTTTCAGGAGAAAACGGTGGTTGTAGTGGATGAGGAGTTGGAGGTTGATGTAAAAAGTCAAGCAGATGAAGTGGATCAAAGGTATAATGCAAATCTTCCAGTTTGTTTACAGGATGCTATACAGATCTGTTTGCTGCATTTTGGGAGAAGGCCAACAATATGATTCATACCCTTGTGATTGTTTATTCTAATTATGTGGCTTTATTTTTTCTGCAGTAAACACATCCGGATAGATTATCCATCAAGGTACTACTTCACTAATTTTGGACCGACTGACTTAACTAATTCATTATAATTTTATTCATATATTCTGATTTGTTGCTAGTTTTGGAATAGGGATGATCCAGAAGCTATTGAAATTTGTTTCACAGACATGGACCGGCTGGCTCCTGCAGCTTATTTATCCTCAACCATCATGAACTTTTATATTAGGTTAGTTGAGAGGAGGTTGTCTACTACTATGATAAATAATGTACTATAAATTTATAACTGTATGCTTGTGACAAAAATCACCATTGTTGTAATGTTATGGACAGAATGATCTGGCCTAGCACACTGAATGATTTGATAAAACTTATTGTCAAGGTGTTTGATTTATTGTCCAATTCCTGCCAATTACTATTACTTCACATTTTCTTTCTTCTTTCCCTTGCCCGGTTGAAGTAATTCCTCAATCCCTAATCAATTGAGTGATCATTGCGCAACCAGTCTGATCTTGTCAAATTGATGTTTAATTACCTTGAAACCTGGAAGTTATGTTATTTTTACCATCCTTCAGAAGCTTCTACAATGGTACTGTCTTTGCATGCTTCCTAATTATGGCTGAGAACTGCTTGTTATGCGAGTCATCTGCTGTATATAATGTTGAACCCATTTGCTTATTGATCTCTTTGGTTAGGTATCTGCAAGAGCCAACATCTCCTGTTTCCAGAAAGAGATGCGATTACCATTTTTTCAACACTTACTTCTATGAGAAGTGGAAGGATGGTCCAACTAAGGTATAGACTTATTCACAGTGAAAATATTTTGTTGCAGGTTATCTAGAAGTAGAGAAACAAGTTAACTAAAAGATTGTTAGACTCACCTTCTGGTCTCCGGATTTGTCCGGAGAAGTCCGGAGAGAAGATGACTTGATGGTGGTATTGAGGTAGCATTATAACTGCCAACATAAAAATAAACAAAATGGATGCCTTTTTCCATTTTAATTCAGAATTCTGTTTGTGAGGCTTTTATTTGAATGAGAGCATGAGACTAACCTCTTAAGAAGGACTTTTATGGTCAATGTTCTTACACAGCTGCACTTGCTTGTGGATGAACCTGAAATTTACCTGTTATAATGCATGTTTTAGTTGAATATTCAATTATATAATGTAAACATCCTAACCAATTGAATGCTTCTCTTGTTTGGTCTTGACGTTTGTGTATTGTTTATCCGACTTGATTTCTGGGTACATCATTAGTCTCTTGCTTTGATCATATCATTTTTTGCCCATATGAAAACTAATCTTCTCAATTTCCAGCCTCATGGTTTTCACTGAGTGTATGTTTTCTATATCAGAGTGACAAAGAAGATGCATATAAGAAATTTAGAAGGTGGTGGAAAGGTGTCAATTTATTCGAGAAAGCATATATATTTCTCCCAATTCATGAAAGGTAAGTATTGATATTGCTTGCAGGGCTGGGCCAAGCTAATTCACTCTTCGTTGTCCTTGGATTGTGGGTTGTCGTTGAACGCATAGTCGCATGGTGCACCATGTCATCTCAAACTCTTGTTATACTTATTAAAAGAACCAACATGATGTGCCATCTAATCTTTCTTTGTATAAGCATGTAGCATCTAATGTGTATTTGGAATCAACAACATGTAACATCTACATTTTTTAGGCAGTTCTTGATTTGCATCACTTACCTCCATGGTGATTGCTTATATAATGTATAAGTATAAAATCAATCAGTTAATCTTATTCTCGACAATGAAATTGTTTACCATGTAAAACTAATGAGCTGTGGGAAATTTCTTTTCATTTTATGTGCGTGTCGCCGTGTCCTGAATTGAATGAGTTGATACTATTCTCAGAACGTATCTAGAAAGATGCTTGTCATTCATTGTCCATTGGTCTCAATATGTCTGCATTTGGTTATGTTTAATATGTAAATCCTACGTCGTAAGCAATGTGTTTGCACTTTATGTGCAAGTCTAAACAGTACAAATTGTTGTCTTCTAAAACAATCTTCTTTTCTTAGTATTCCATACATCTTGAGCTACCTCATTAATGTTATTTTGTGTTGTATTTTCTGGCAGTCACCATTGGAGCCTGGCTATTATTTGTATACCCAATAAAGAGGATGAATTGGGGCCAATCATACTTCATTTGGATTCTTTAGGACTTCATGACAGCAGAAGCATATTCACCAATGTAAAAAGGTTAGCATAATGTATTTTTTTGGTTGTGTTGCATGCTCATTTGTGTCACATTTTAGATTTCATCTGGTTAAATATAGTTGAGATATCTTGCCCTCTGTGCAGAGTAAAGCTTGCCATAGGGTGTCCGGTATTTGTGATCAAGATTAAAATGCCCTATCGTAACGAATCTCTTCAAGGCCTAAACCTGTAAACATAATATCAAGTTATCAATTCTTATCAAATTCTGTTTCTTGTGACGCTTCTTCTTGTTCAAAAGCAGTACCCAGCTGTAAATGTGGTGGAAGACACTGTGAAGCATCCACTAGTTTTAAACCTAGGTGTTAAGTAGTTCCACGCGGTCGTATATGATGGGATTCCCCCTTGTTTATATGAACCTGACCTACTCCACACATTGCCGGTTGGTTTTGGGTTGGAACCATCTATCTAAATTGTAACATGGTATCCGAGCCGTGGGTGCTCAGTTGGGTATCTCTTCATTTCTGGGATGAATATCATCTCGAGGAGGTGGTATTAAGTAACCCACATCGTATATATATGGATATTACCCTTTGCTTATATGGAGCTCCGCCAATTGGGTTTAGGTTGGAACCATATCCTTCTTCTAACACTAGGCATAAGTTGAAGCTGCATATTTATAACTATGCCTGATATACTCATTTATCAAGATGCTAAGCTGACTGACATTTACTTGTGATTTTGTATACATAAATGTCTTGTAACGGTTTTGCAATTTTGTGGTTGGCTGATTTTACTAAAGTCGTCAAAGTGGCGACATTCAATTACTCTCTAGAAAAATTTGATTCTACATTTCTACCTGTGTGTTTGTGATTAAAAGTAGCATTTTCCTTCATAACTGACTTATGATGACCAACATGAGTATCATCTACAGGTTTTTGATAGAGGAGCGGAACTTCCTTGAGCAAGAAGAACTGCTACCAGAACTCCCGATTTCAGACAAGATCTGGAAGAACTTACCTCGTCGAATAGATGAGAAAGTGATTGAGGTATTATTTTCCCGTGCTTCTTGAAGAAATTGCATGTTTTGCCTCAAAGGATCTCTCTTGGTTTTGCCTAGGCTTACATGAGCTCAATTAAAAACTCCATAACGAATTGAGCTTGGCTCGGCTCGGCTCAACAGCTCTACCATATACCATAACTAGTAACTCAAGTTTTTGTTTCCTTTTGGTGCCCTATAAATCAGGTTCCGCAGCAAAAGAATGACTATGATTGCGGTTTGTTCGTTCTTTACTTCATGGAAAGATTCATAGAAGAAGCTCCAGAAAGACTGAACCGGAAGGATTTGGAAATGGTTTTGTATCTTCTCACCTCTCTTCATTTTGTTGTTTCCTTTCTTCCGTGCTTATATGTTCTTCCTTTTTCTCTTAATGGTTATTGTTCCTGATCAGTTCGGCCGGAAATGGTTTAAACCAGAGGAGGCTTCCAATTTGAGGAAAAAGATATCAAACATACTAAATGAAGAATTCAAGAAAGCAACGATAAACGCAAGCTCGAGTGAATCTGACAACTGACCTCTACTGTACATGGGCAAGCCTAACCTCTTTTTTTTTTAAGTATAGCTTTTCAAAGAAGAAATAGTATGTTACAAGACAGATTACATTTTCAGAAATTAAGGTCTGACAATTTTGTAAGCTGAATGGCTTTCTACAGAACCAAAAAGCTGAAACTTTTGGCGAAAAAATGTTCATAATGTTGACTGCAGTCAGTCGGCCATAGGATTTTTGTCAAGGCAGTAGAGTCACCGCAAGGATGCTGGTAGTTTCATTATTCAGCAAAATTGCTTCAGTGGTTATTATACTCTGCACCATTGGTTGAAATGTTCCATTGTACTATGTACATGGTTGTAAATGGACAAGAAAATTGTGATCAATGCAAAGCTATTGTGATTCAAGGTTCTCTTATAACACACGTCAAATTTAATTTTCATGTAACATCTTCATTTTCTTACATTTCATGCGTAGTTAGACCTCTACGCTGGTCTATGAGCCCATTTGGATTGGCTTCTAGGGAGGTGCTTTTGGCTTTTGCTTCTGTCAAAAGCATTTCTAGTAGAAATTAGGTGTTTGTTTTGGCTTTTAAGAAAAAGCAAAAGCACATCGAAAAGCGAAAAAAGTGCTTCTGGGAGAAGCAGTCCAGGGGTGCTTCTCCCAAAAGCAGAAGCCAAAAGCACCTCGTAAAATGTGCAAGGACTTAAATACCCCCACTATTTAATATAAATTACACTATAAATATATCTTATTATCATATTAAGTAGCATGTCCTTTTTGGTAATTACCACACTCTAAAAGCACTTTTCATTTTTATTCATCCAAACATATTTTTTAGAAAAAGCCGCTTTTCAAATATTCCATCCAAACACAAAAGTTACATGCTTTTGCTTTTGACTTCTGCTTCTGCTTCTACTTTTGGCTTCTGCTTTTTTCAAAAGCCAATCCAAACGGGCCCTATATCCTAGAGTTCGAAACTGATTTTAGTTCAACAGTTCAAATCAAGGTTGTTAAGATCGGGATCCTATATGGAATCGTTTTTCTGTTTGCAAGATCGGGATCGTAGGATCGAATCGGGATCCTAAGATCTTATGAAATTGCAATAATGGATAAACTCAGTTATACATACTAACAAATAAAAACATTGTTTTGTGTGTTTATGAATCTTACAAGTTAATTAATACTCCCTCCGTTTTTTAATATCTTGACCCTTTGAATAGTTGATACTATTCATTAAATAACTTTGATTCAACTTTTTAGTATAGTTGTGTATGATAAAACATAGTCAATTGAGATCTTGTTGGATTCGTTTAATCGCGTAGATTTATAATATCAATTTTTTATAATTTTTACTTATATATAATTTGAGTTATTAATGATTAAAAACGTACATTGGATTGCGTGCAGTGAAGAAGTGGAGAAGTTAAAAAAAAACGGAGGGAGTACAATACAGTACAAAAATATCACAATCAAACATAAAATATTTCCACATACATACATATTATGTTTTTTTTACACATTATATATAAGGAATACAAGCTCTTAAGTTTAAAATTAAAGAAACAAGTTATTTTGATCCTGATTCATAAAATACTACAAAAATTTTATGTGTTTAAGAGGGTAAGATCGTAAGATCGTAGAAGCGTTTGAGGGAGTATGACCATAAGATCGTAACATTCTACTATCAAGATCGGGATCTTATGAATTTTAAGATCCTACAAGGATCGGGATCGTTTTAGAGATGTGTGATCGTAAAATCGTAAGATCCTAAGATCAGGATCGGGATCTTAACAACTATGGTTCAAATATCTACTTAAAGCCATTTAAAAAAAAAAAAAAAAAAGAAGTGGTAGGTTTCCAAAAGCTATGTAACTGATTGTTAGGGGACTTCCTCCTTATTTGAGATGTGATCAGCTTAAACTTCCGGCACGGTCGTACATAGTCGCTTCCTTTTTTTCTTCTCTGGAGTTGCATGAACTTGAGTCTTCATCCCATATGTCTTCAACTGGAAATTCTCAAATGCTACAGAGACGGCCTCCACCTGGGGGAACAAGTTCGGACGCAAGTCACATATGGTATTATCAGTGTACGATGAAGAATTGCACAAGATAAAAGAGTCGGAATCGGTACTGACCAGGTCAGGCTTCTTCGAGTAAACTCTGACAAGCATGTCTTGGTAACATGAGGGAAGCAGGTGGCTGACCAAGTCATCTTTTATATTGAACTTCTCCTCATTGTTGTCATAATCCTAGCCAAATAATGTCAAAAATTGATATGTGTCGATGCAACTAATTATATTCCTAGTTCTAAAGATCACACCCCTAAATCATTGTTGAACTTGGCATTTACTCAAAAATCAAGTGGGGTGTATAACATTTACTTCAAACGATTATTTTAGCTGCATGCTTACACTGCAGGATCATTACATAAAATAACTAAAATTTTGAATAATGCAAGCTTACAATCATTGAAGTCTGCAATGAGAACGGGCATATTGGCTATTGAAGATGGATTTACACCAACGTGCGGCTAACTTAGAAGCATGCTATAAAAGTATTTTTAAACTCCTAGATTACAGTGACAGTTTATATACGCAAAAGGCCAAAATCTTGAGCAAGATAATTAATAATACCTTGAAAAAGCTGATGCTGACATGTGGACACGAGCCAAAACAATAAAAGGAGATATGAAGTATAAGTTTAGGTTTGAATCATGAAAAAAAGATTATTGTTAACAATTAACAGCTATAATACCTTTCAAGTGGATTGTTCCTGCCACGAGATAGATCAATTTTCACATTGCTTACTACTATATCATCCTCATTCAATGTCGGGTGACTAGATACCTGCACCGCGAGGTGTCGCCGTCATCATCATCATCATTATTATTATTATTATTATTATTATTATTATTATTATTATTATTATTATTATGCACACAAGGTAAATTCAATGAACTTGGGGAACCTGTGAGCAAACTATATCTTGAGGAGTGATATTTTTGAAGTACTCCAGGTTGTTCTTCGGAACTGCAAACTCATTGCAAAACTGAAAAAACATTTGAACCTCTAACAATGTCAGTAGTCAATGTTTCAAGAAGCTATACATCAAATTTCTGCACAAATCAACCCTTAAGTATGATCAAAGGATTCGTTCTATGTAGTACTGAAAGTACCTGGTAAAGATCCCTTCTCCGGATGCGGAGGAGCAGATCTCTGGATTCCTTTAGGTCTTGGCATGAAGAAGTTTCAATTCTTTTTAGTATTGTATCATCTAACTGCAATTTTATGAAATGGAGAATGTAGGGAGTCAAAGATACATATTAATAAGCTTAAATAAAGTCACGCATGTAATCTCTATTAACTTTCCAGTATTGAGCTGGGTCGTCGATGTAGGATGAAATCTGAAGAACATTATCTGCTCTGACCAAGGCATCGAGAAACATGAGTTCTATCCCCTGAAATAAATGAATTAGCAGTAGCACTGGATTGTTGCTTACTCCAGAGTCCAAAGGAGAGTAACGTGTAAAATAAAAAATTACCACTCACCTTAACTTTAGCATGCGTATAGACGGTACGATGCAAATCTGCCCGAGTAGCAAATAATTTGTGGATTGTAAGATCTGAAATATTTACTCAATATGAGATTGATTGATGCATGAGCAGTCATTGAAAGAAAATTGTTGTTCTGAGTGAGTTACTGACACTCCTTGGCACGGTAACATATTTCATCATCTATGACTCTCATAGTATCTAATACCCTGAAATAAATAAAAATAAAAATAAAAATAAAAGGCAAAGGTCTATTATTGGTAACAATAGTTATAGGAAGGAGCCATTAAAGACATCTCATACTAAAAGATATCAATTGACAATAATACGCTTTTTAAAAGATCAAGCCCACCTCTGAAACTGAAAATTGCAGCCAAGACCACAGGCCCTGGAGTCCCGGACAATGTAATCAAATCTGTATATAAGGAAAATTATTTTGAAACTACAAAATGAACATCTTTTATTCACAATGAAAAAATGAGCTACAAAAGAGTATACTTGTCAACGTCGATTCCATTGCGTCCATTTGCAACAATATCATACAGGAAAAGTTTCTCTTTGAAGCTCTAATCAAAGAAGCAAATTTTGTTAAGTCTGTTGTACAAAGGATAAGAAAGCCATGATTTAATCAAAAGAGCAGCTTCCAAAGCACAAGTGCAGAACTTACATTTGATTTACTGTTCTCAGAGGCAATTATCATATCCTGACAGGAAAGAAGTAAAAAAAAAAAGTGCGTGAGAGAGAGAGAGAGAGAGAGCATAAATATGTGAAAATTTTGGCAACTTTGAAACTGCAGCCTTCAATGAATTCTCAGTAAGGAATGAGTCAATGAAGCAACAAATAAGGGTGCAGAAATAAATGGTTTAAAATCCCAAATCACCTTCACTTTTTTCAGACAGTCAGAATCAATATCAATGTTATGTTCATCAACAACATAGTCGATCATTTGAAGGGACATGTCTTCATGAGACCTGCAAATTCAATCCCATATTTATTATGATATATGCTTTAACATGAAAGTTAAAAGACAAGCGAGTAATTCTCTATCAGACACTTAAAAGGTGCTGGAGGAAAATAGATTTTAACAAATGCACAATACAAGCTCTGTATAGACACCAACGAAAAATAGCCTTAAACAAATTCAGAATTCAAGATCATAAAGACCATGATTAGGGTTTGGAAACGCACATACATAAGATACTCACAAAAAAGGCAGTGGTTCAATCAAGAGGGCAAAAGCCCTTTACAATGGATCAGTAAACATGAAACCAAAAAAATGACTGGCAAAATTGAATATGAATCAGATTCACCAAATGAGTAGTAAAGATTTCCTCTGGTGAAGTTACTACTGGCTATAAGTTATTCTAAGACACTCACAAGAATTAAAATGAAAAGCTACCTCAACATCCAAAACAATGTTTCCACTTCAATTTCATGTTAATCAAACATCTCAACACCAGGTCTCATCACACTTCAGTATCACAGGTTATGGAGTGTACAACAAATCCTTTTCTATGTTTTTATTTGATATAATGATTATTTGAACTAATGAACTAAAATCCCCATGCATATGCCAAACCTGTCTTGTCATTCTAAGAACAAACAGATCTGTGCATAACCTAGAAGCTAGAAGATTCAGTGTTAGTGCAGATGATTAAAATACTAGGTGATGTAAGTAGATACCACAAGGTGAAAAACAAACTGACTTTACCATTTCAGTCCATTGCGAACCCTTGGGATAAATTCACGCTCAAATGTGTGACTAAAAGGTCCATGACCCAAATCATGTAGTAGACCTATAAACAATCAGCAAAACAAATAGGTGACAAACCATGGAATTAAATAATTTTAGTGTAAATTAAAATACAATGCTTACCAGCTATTTTTACAGTTTGTATGTCGAAGGAATCAATGCCAAGCTCCAAGCCCTACAAAGAAAGCATGCATAAGGCCCCTTTTCCCAGTCATGTAAGCCAAAATCATGGTATTACTTGATAGGTTTTCAATCTGTTGATTGCTTCACTCGCCAGCCAATAAACCCCAAGTGAATGCTCAAACCGAGAATGGACAGCCCCAGGATACACCATATAAGTAAAACCTATATATGGGAAATTTAAATCATGATTGTCATCAAGTTAAATAAGCGACACAATACTTCAAGGAGAAGCAGTGCTTGCAAAAGTTCAAACCAGAGCTAATCTATTGGAATTTGGAACCATTCTCAATCTGATAATGGAATTTCACAGATCTAATGCTCAAGAAAGTGATATCAGCTACTTGTTATAATCACAGAGAAGGTCCTGCTTCAGAATATTTACAATCACTTTAAAGTTAATTTCGCTTGATCAGTGTTTTGAACTCCTACAGAACAGTGCTATTTACAAATTTACAATAAAAATATCAGTTTGTTCGATAATGCAACTCCTTGGGTAAAATACACCAAAAAATTAGTGTTACACAACCACTCAAAATAATCAAAGTTAGCATAGCTAAATAGAACTGGAGGAAGGTTATATCACATACAAAATTTAGGTTGAATGATTAACAAAACAGAGAAGCAATTGATAAACACATCCAGAGGACACATAATGCAGACATCATTTCAAAAATGAATAAGACTCTGTTAAAATTGCATTACAGAACATAATACATAGGTGCTCCAAGGTCAGGTCTGATATTCTATTCCTGGTGCATACAATAAGTAGTAGTATATTATGATACTGTTTTCGGAATCATGCAATTATTTATTGGTATCCTAAAATCTGAAGTATGTAAGGAACAAATTTCCCAAACCCACCAAGCTGCTTCAAATCACGAAGCCTGCAATATGAGGATTTGGAATCAGCAACATAAACACAAATAATATAGTGCTTGGCGCTAAACAAATAGTGGAATAGTTCAACTTGCCGCTGAAACTGTTCAGTGTCAACAAACTTCAAAGAGAGCTGCAAGAAAATGTGAATATGCAAATAATTAGAATCCAAACCCTGATGTATAGTGCACATATGTGAGTCCCGAAACAATACAAATAACGTGCGCAGCAGAACTAGATAGCTTTCAAATTTTAGGAATATTGCATCCAAAACAGGAAAGTTCCAGTCAAAACAACTCTGCTTTGAATTAGCAACCAACATTCATTTAGAAGTGAAACGACTTCGAGCTTTTACCATAATCGACAATAGTCCAATGATTCTCATATACTATATATATATATGTACAATAACGTGCACGAGACTCCCGAGTTTCATATTTATGCAAAAGGTTAGCGTTATCTAATTCCGATCGTAACATATTTGGGAGACAAATAAGCCTATTTGGAACTTGAACCTCACGATTTTTTAAATCGATTGATTTTCCTCTTTCTATAAGTTTCGCTGCGATACAAAACACATGGTTCAAATGCAAACCTACATACAGTCCACAAAAAATTATCGTCAATCAAAAGCGGGAAAAACTTGCGCAACGGTGCTCTAATTACAAAAACATCCAGATTTTCCTAGGCAGTAGGCAGCAATCCGCGCGTCAGTTTAGCTCGCCAATACATCAAATGATCGTACGATTTCACGCAAAAAGGAGAATCGCAAAACTTCAAAAAATGAACTAAGATAAACATGCACAGATAATAAGTGAATAACAGTATACTAGAACGAAGACAAAAGAGCATAATGTGTAGAACATACAGGATCAATGTATATATTGCCGTGGACATTATCGTTGATGTGTTTTGAGAACCTCCTGGCGTCGGTCGCCGATAAACCATAGTCGCTGCAGCTGCTCGGAACTTCCCCTTCGCGATTCGCTCCCATGGTTATTCCCCTTCGTCGGATGCTGCTAACAAAAACTTTGAACAACAAGATACTGTATGCGAATTGAGTAGATAAAGTGCGGAAGAGAGTAGGGCGGTTGGGCCAGTTGAGAGGGCGCAAAAAGAATTATGCGGGAAAGAAGGAATGGAATTTGGAGAGGTGCAGTGGTACGATTGTGGTGGTGGTGGTGGTGGACGATGTTACGTGCCGTGCCGCCAAAAGGATTGATTCCCTTCTGTCAATCACCTGCCTGGCGCGTGTAAGTCATGTAATTGTTAGTATTAGTATTAATGCCTTTTAAAATTTAATTAATATACTTCAATTGGTTAACAATAGTAAGAGTATACTTAAAATATAGGAGTAGATTTTAAATTATGTATTAAAACTAATAAGATGAATTTTTCTGATTATATTTTGAATAAATTAAATAAACAATAATATCAAAAAGTTAAACATTTAATTATAGGGGACTAGGGGAGTACTACCAAAATGCAAACTTATCTTACCAAAAACAAATACTGCATCATTATTAACTAGAAACCTTCACAAGATGGCAAAGTATTTTGTGAAGAATATATTATAGATTTAATTATAATAATTTTATACAGTATATTTTTGGGTAAGCATTTTATACAGTATATGATACTCAAGTTTTGTTTTTGTTGCAACATTTGCAAAATTATTACTATTCATTCACACACTTTGACTTCAAGTTTTATTATAGCTATACAAGTTATAATATAGCCAAATGAAATATTGTTAGATTCGTCTCGTCGAATAGTTTTTAAATATCGAACTTTTAGAATTTTTATTTGTACTGAACTTGAGTTATTAATGGTTTAAAATGTACATTGAATTGCGTGCATTGTGGGTCCGTTGTAATTTTTTAAAAACGGAGGAAGTATGATTATTAGTATATTTGATTTTCTTTTTAAATTATAAAAATTTGTGTGCATATGTATAACAATTTGTTAAATTTGATTATTACCGATCTAACTAAATTTGGTGCTAAAATTGACTAGTATTTAAATTACTCCCTTCGTCCCATATAAGATGTCATGTTTGACTTTTTGACACTGTTCATTGTTCAACTTTGACTTAATATTATTGTAACTGTATATTTGAAGAAAATAGTCGAATTTGGATTTGTTAAATTCGTCTAATTGTATAGTTTTATAATATATATTTTACATAATTTTTTTATTGTATGTATTTTGAAATATTAATGATTAAAAATATGCATTAGATTGTGTGCAGAAGTCAAACAAGACATCTTAGCTGTGACATAGGGAGTATTATTATATGTTTGAAAAAAAATACTCCCTCTATCCCAGTAGAAGTATCATGTTTGACTTTTTGTCACGGTTCATTGTTCAACTTTGATTCAATATTATTATAGGTATATATTTGAAAAAAAATAGTCGAGTTCGATCTTATTAGATTCTTATAATTGTATAGTTTAACAATATATATTTTTACATAATTTTTAGTTCTACTTCCCCGTCTCACAATGAATTTGATATTTGGTTTTGTGCAACTATTCACATATATACTTTCAATTAAGTTTTATCATAGTTATACAAATTAAAATATTGTCATACGAGATCTTGTTAGATTCGTCTCGTCGTATAATTCTTAAATATCGAACATTTAGAATTTTTACTTATACCGAACGTTAGTTATTAAATTTCGTACATGAAGAATTTTAGTACACACGTAACGTGTGGAGGTGGTTGCGTGACTGAGTGCCCACAGAGATGGTGGAGACTGCACTACTGCAGTCTGCAGAGGAGAATTTGATGGCAGAATCTGAGAAGAATGTCTATTTCATTGTGATTTTGTGTCTCGTCTGTTATGCTGCCTATATCACTAGGGTGGACACGGTTCGGTTAACCTGAATTTTTCAAGTATTTGTATTTGTATTTGAACCGGGTAAATACTTTATTTCAGTATTTGTATTTGTAACCAGAGTCCTCGATTAACCGGAGGTTCGATTTCGATTCGATTAAGCGGTTAAACGATTCGGTTCGAATATTTAAAATCTACGAAACTCAAAGATTTAAGAAATGAAAACTTGATTATACATTTTTAGGGGGCCGGACGAGGTCATTAAACTACAGAAAAAAATATATATATATATATAACTATGGAATCCAGTGGTTCTTTTCAATATTATCAAAATTTGTTAGTATATGTAACGAATCTTAGTGTAGAGGTATAGTTCAATAATAAGGTATTCTGAAAAACAAAAATCAATATAGGCATACTTCCTCCATTCTCAAATGTTTAGTACATTTGGTTTTAGGGCACTATTCACACATGCACTTTAATTTAAAGTTTTCTCATAGTTATACAAGTTAAAATATAGTTAATGGGGATCTTGTTATATTCGTCTCGTCGTGTAGTTTTTAAATATCGAACTTTTAGAATTTTTACATATACCGAACTTGAGTTATTATTGATTCAAAATGTGCATTGGACTGCGTGCGCAGTGGGTCCGTAAGAAATATTTGAGAACGGATGAAGTATTAAATATGATGATATATTTTGATAGTTAGCTCTCTAATTTTTTTATATACTTAAATAATTAAATTCATAATGATATATATTATTTATACATAATTTTATACCATCAAATGTCTATAATATTTGCAATATATATAACTTTTAAAATAAAATAAATATATTCGGTTCGGTTCGGTTAACTGGGGGAAAAAATTAAAGTATTTGTATTTGTATTTGAACCGGACAAATACTGAAATATTATATTTGTATTTGCTCCGGAGTCCTCGGTTAACCAAAAATTCGGTTCGATTCAGTGGTTCAACGAATCAGTTCGAATATTTTGCCCACTCCTAATATCACCGAGAAGAATGTCTATTTTATTAAGGCAAACATTATAAGAAGTTATAATAATAAAATAAACTTATATTATGATTTATGACCCAATAACACATAGTACCTCACTGGGTTCTCTTAGACATAACAATAGCAACCCATCTCAAAAAATTACTACTTGTGATGAGTCATACCCGTAGGAGTGACTCATGTTTGTGCATGTCCAAGTGTAATCTTCTAAATATCATTAGTCACCATGCAAGGATGACTAATTACATCTGTGTGCTCCTATAAATACCCCATTTGTAAAGAATCGTTGCACAGTTCACTTGAATAAAAGAAAGGCATTACTTTGCTTCTGTCCGTTCCCAATTCTGTCTTCATTATTAATATATAATATATATATAGTCCATTATATACATATATTCTCATATATATAGAGTTAATAGGTTTATTTTATACAACACGTTATCAGCACGAGGGGTCTCTACCGGAGTTCTATCGGAGTTTTGTCTTAGGTATAATTTTATATTGTTACTTTTTAATATAATTATGGCTAATCTCTCAAAGCAGGAATTTCTCCCGTTATGGGTTTCTGGAGATAATTACATGTCCTGGGCACGGGACGTAAAGATGCACCTGGCATCTATGGGGTTGGAAGATACTATCGCCCCTGACAAAAAACCATCCAGCCAGGATAAGGCAAAAGCCATGATCTTTCTGTGCCACCATATTGATGAATCTCTTAAACTTCAATATGTGACGCTGGAATCACCACTTGAACTGTGGCTGAAATTGAAAGAGAGATATGATCATCTCAAAATGACGGTGCTGCCAAAGGCTCGAAGCGAATGGCATAATCTGAGGCTCCAGGACTTCAAATCAGTCCGTGAGTATAATTCAGCGATGTTTCGTATTACATCGCAACTGACACTTTGTGGAGAAAAAATAACTGAATCTGATATGCTGGAAAAAACATTCTCCACATTCCATGCCACAAATCTGGTTTTACAGCAGCAGTACCGTGAGCGGGGTTTTCAAAAATACTCCGAGCTTATCACCTGTCTACTTCTGGCCGAGCAGAATAAAGAATTATTGCTAAAAAATCATGAATCCAGGCCAACAGGTGCTGCCCCATTTCCTGAAGCAAATGCCACAGAAGCAGAAAACCAAGTGCGGGATCGTGGGAATCAAAGAAATCAAAATTTTAATCGTGATAGAAATCGGGATCGCGGTCGTGGGAGGCCTGAATCATCTGCGAGAAACAAATATCGAAATAAACCTCGATATGAATTCAACCGTAGAAGTGACAACAGGAGGCCCTATAAATCGCAGCCAAAGCTTAAAAGAGATAGAAATAATGATCAACCATGTGATCGCTGCGGAATCAAGGGTCACTGGGCCCGAGTTTGTCGAACAGCTAGTCATTTAGCTGAGCTGTACCAGGCCTCGAAAAGGCAAGAAAGATCTGATCCCGAGACACATCATGCCACCCACGATGATACCTTTGATGATGTTCTGAATGATGATATTACCCACTTGGAGACTGATGACTTTATTGGTGGCACAAACTGAAAAAGAAAAGTGAAAAGATCGGCTTTACATTTTGTATTTTGCGGATGATATATTTTGCCTTATGATATTTTGTATTTTAGTATTTTATTCCCTATTTTGTATCCCCCAAGTTATAATGTATTTTGCAGTGATTATATTATATTACTGATGTTGTTTTTATTACCTTCTGAAAAGAAATGGATGGCCAAGTTGAAAATGAAATCTGCCTCATTGATAGTGCTACAACGCACAGTATCTTAAAAAGCAAAAGCTTTTTCTCCCAATTAAAATTGGGAAAGACCGCAGTTAAAACTATAAGCGGTAATGAAAATTGTATTGAAGGATCTGGAAGAGCCGTTATATTTCTCCCTAAAGGGACAAAATTAGCATTTGAAAATGCCCTATATTCAAGCAAGGCTCGGAGAAACTTGTTAAGTTTTGGTGATATTCGAAAAAATGGCTATCACATTGAAACTTTAAATGAGGCAGGAAATGAGTATGTTTTAATTACTCAAACCATCAATGGTGAAAAGTTTGTTCATGAAAAGCTGCCATGTTTGACATCTGGATTATATTATACAAAAATTTATGCCGGAGAAGTACATAACCTAGTAGGCCTAAAGGCTACTAGTGAATTTATAACCTGGCATGAAAGGCTTGGACATCCGGGCAGCGTGATGTTGAGGCGAATTATTGAAAATTCCAATGGCCATAAATTAAACCATAAAATGGTTTTGAATCCAAATGAGTTTACATGTGCTGCTTGCTATCAAGGAAAATTAATTACCAGGCCATCTCAAGCAAAAGTGGGAATTGAATCCCCTACATTTTTGGAAAGAATTCAAGGTGATATATGTGGACCAATAGATCCACCTTGTGGACCATTCAAGTACTTTATGGTACTAATTGATGCATCAACAAGATGGTCCCATGTCTGTTTATTGTCAACTCGCAACCTGGCCTTTGCTAGGCTACTCGCACAAATTATTAAACTGCGAGCACAATTTCCTGATTATCCAATAAAGAAAATACGCCTTGATAATGCTGGAGAATACACATCAAATGCTTTTGATGATTTTTGCACATCTGTTGGTATCACAATAGAACATCCAGTTCCGTATGTGCATACCCAAAATGGTCTGGCTGAATCATTAATCAAAAGGTTGCAATTAATTGCACGACCTTTATTGATGAAATCAAAACTCCCCGTTTCTGCTTGGGGACATGCTATATTGCATGCAGCAGCATTAGTAAAAATTAGACCGACAAGCTATCATAGCTACTCCCCTACTCAAATTATAACGGGAAAAGAACCCGATATTTCCCATTTAAGAATTTTTGGGTGTGCGGTATATGTACCAATAGCACCACCTCAAAGGACAAAAATGGGACCTTAAAGAAGGATGGGCATCTATGTCGGGTATGAATCCCCTTCGATTATTAAATATCTTGAATCAACAACGGGTGATTTATTTACTGCAAGATTTGCAGATTGTCATTTTGACGAATCACATTTCCCGACATTAGGGGGAGGAAGTAATCAACTGAAAAAAGAAATTTCGTGGAAAATCCCACTTGATATCAGTGATCCTCGTACAAAACAATGTGAATTAGAAGTCCAAAGAATTGTGCATTTGCAAAGGATTGCAAATCAATTGCCTGATGCTTTCAATGATGCTGCAAGAGTAACAAAATCTTACATTGAAGCAGCAAATGCACCGGCCAAAATAAATATACCTGAAGGGCAAATCCCAAGTGCTAATGAATCTAATCCACGGCAAAAGCGTGGTAGACCAATGGGTTCCAAAGATAAAAATCCACGAAAGAAAAGAATTATACACGTGGATAATGAAAAACCCGAAGAGGTAATAAATTCAACTTTTGAAGAAGTTGATGCTGAAAATACTAATCCAGAAGAAAGTGAAACTATTGAAACTGCTTTCAATTATATCACTTCTGGAAAGTATTGGAACCGGAAAGAAATCAAAGTTGATCAAGCATTTGCATATAATGTAGCACTTGAGATGATGAAAGATGACGAAGATCCTAAACCAAAATCAGTTGATGAATGTCGGCAAAGGGATGATTGGCCAAAATGGAAAGATGCAATTAAATCAGAATTGGATTCACTGAACAAAAGAAAAGTATTCGGCCCCATAGTCCAAACACCTGAAAATGTAAAACCAGTTGGCTACAGATGGGTGTTTGTTAGAAAGAGAAATGAAAATAATGAAATTGCAAGATACAAAGCAAGGCTTGTAGCCCAAGGATTTTCCCAAAGACCGGGAATTGATTTCGAGGAAACATATTCCCCGGTTATGGATGGGATAACTTTCAGGTATCTCATGAGCCTAGCAGTACGAGAAAAGCTCGAAATGAGGCTGATGGATGTTGTTACTGCTTACTTATATGGCTCATTGGAGAATGATATTTATATGAAAATACCTGAAGGATTTAAATTGCCTGAATCTTATAACTCAAAGCCCAGAGAAGTTTATTCCATCAAATTACAAAAATCACTTTATGGGCTTAAGCAATCGGGCCGAATGTGGTACAATCGCCTCAGCGAAAGTTTAATTAATGAAGGTTATATAAATGATCCAATATGCCCATGTGTTTTTATAAAGAAAAATGGGTCAGAATATGTAATCATCGCAGTCTATGTTGATGATTTAAATTTAATTGGAACTCCTGAAGAGCTAGAAAAGGCAATTGAATATCTGAAAAGGGAGTTCGAAATAAAGGATTTTGGAAAAACAAAATTCTGCCTTGGTTTGCAAATTGAGCATTTGAATAAGGGTATTTTTGTTCATCAATCAGCTTATACCCAAAAGGTATTGAAGCAATTTCGAATGGATTATGCTCATCCGTTAAGTAGTCCAATGGTCGTTCGGACACTTGATCCTGCAAAGGATCCATTTAGGCCAAAAGAGGATAATGAAGAACAACTTGGCCCAGAAGTGCCATATTTAAGCGCAATTGGCGCGTTAATGTATCTGGCAAATAGCACGCGACCTGATATCGTGTTTGCTGTTAATTTACTCGCAAGATTTAGTTCTTGCCCTACTCAACGACATTGGAAAGGCATAAAGCACATCTTTCGCTATCTCCAGGGAACAGTTGACCTTGGGTTCTTTTACCCAAAAGATTCTCGACATGAGTTGATCGGATATGCCGATGCAGGATATTTATCAGACCCACACAAAGCCAAATCTCAAACAGGCTATATTTTTATGTGTGGTGGAACTGCTATCTCATGAAGATCCATGAAACAAACATTAACGGCTACTTCATCAAATCATGCCGAAATATTAGCAATCCATGAGGCTAGTCGAGAATGTATTTGGTTGAGGTCAATGACTTATCATATATTAAAAAATTGTGGTTTGGTCATTGAACCAAAAGTTCCCCCAACAATTTTATTTGAAGATAATTCAGCTTGTATAGCTGTTAACCAAGAATTTTTTGTGTATTGAATATTGATGAAGATGGTTACAAGGATTGAGGAATTACAAAAAAAAACTTGAATAAAACAGTAAAGGAAGAAAATTGCAGAATGAAAAGAATACAGAATTAAACTTGCAAGGAATGAAAGGATTACAGGAAGTAAAAGTATTGAAAATGCAGATTTCTGGTGTAGGTTGAGATGCCCCTTGGTGATGCCTCCACCCAGTATATATACAAAGGCGCGTCATGTCTATCGGTTTAGGAGTAGAGTTGTAACGCTTAACTCTTTCTTCCGCAGATGGCGCCTCGAGCTTCAATGTTCCGTGATCCTCTCTGTCTGTCATGAATGCTCGGGATTCCTTGTGTCTTGATGACGGATCCTCCTCTATGAGTCGCCAGCTTCTTTATCACCACTTGGCATCATCCGGATAAAAATTGAATTGGGCTTAATGGGCCTTTGAATCGGATTGGGCCTTTCGGACATAGACTGGGCCGACTTCAATGGGCCTAAAGAATTTTAATTTCATGGGCTTAAAAATATTTGGAGTTAACAGATGCCCCCCTCGCGCAATTTGTCTGATTAGCACTGCAAGACAAATCTGCGTGTTTTTAATTTGAATCTGGCCCAATAGGCCCATTTAAAAACCCTAATTTCATGGCTTCTATAAAAAGCCACTTTTTCCTCTTAGGTCAAACTTTTTGGGCATTTTTTCAAATTTTCTTCTACTTCTTCTCTTCTCCCTCGTCACACCGCCGGCACCCCCCAAGGCGGCTACAGCCATCGTTGTTGCTCACTCCCGTTATCGAAGTCAGTCAGTGCCGCCGTCATCGAGGTTAGTCAGCGCCATCGTCGTGGTAGAGGTTTCTCAGCGCCGACTTCCTCATCTTCGAGCATCGTATCTCGCCGGTACATGCTGCCAACATCGCTCGAGTTGCACCGCCGTCGTTTTGGATGCCGCCAGCATCCAGCGCCTGCCGCCAGCTTCAACGCTGCTGCTAGCCGCCAGCTGCCAACCTTCAGCCTCCGCCGCCAGCTCCAACACCGACGCCCGCCGCCAGCCTTCAGCGCCCCGCCGCCAGCTCACTTCAAACGCCGCCAGGGATCCCGCCGCCAGCCTGGTCCAGCGCCGCCAACGCCTTGCGCCGCCAGCCCTTCGGAACGCCGCCAGGTGAGAGCGCCGCCAGCCCACTTGGAGCGCCGCCAGGCGTCTTCAAGCGCCGCCAGGTTCTCTGCGCCGCCTGCCTCTCGGCCGCCAGCTGCTTTGAGCGCCGCCACCAGCCCCAGCGCCGCCAACAGCTCCAGCGCCGCCAGCTCTCGCGCCGCCAGCCTTGTCTGCGCCGCCAGCAGTTTCGACCCGGGCCGCCACTCTTGTCCATGGATCAGGTTGGTTTATGCTACCTTGTTCTATTCTTGCTCTTGTGTTTTGTTGGCTAAGACTTGTGAACTCGTAGAGCATGATGTGCGACTATGACTATAGGCTGGGAATCTGAACTCTAATACTTGTTGAGCTGTATCTATTACATAAATTTTGAATTGTTGGCATCTCTTGATACTTGGAATTTGTATGCTGGGCATCCTGTTTCCTGTCACTAGCTAGCAACACGGCGAATGTATGCATGATGAGGTTGGTTGTTAGTTGAATTTTTGGAATTGTATGCTCGGGTTGTTGGCTTGATACTTCGACCTGCATGATGCTTACATGTTGGGATTGTTTCTCCTCTTGCACTCTAAATTGCGTACA
This sequence comes from Hygrophila difformis, assembly GCA_030278955.1. Lineage (NCBI taxonomy): Eukaryota > Viridiplantae > Streptophyta > Magnoliopsida > Lamiales > Acanthaceae > Hygrophila > Hygrophila difformis. The sequence continues at coordinate 43,616,146 of JAOANR010000013.1, read as the reverse complement.
TGCTCAGGCAACTTGTTTCCCATCATGGCCGTATGATCTTAGATGTAGGTATTAATTGAATTGCATCGAACTTTCATGAGTGGTCATCAATTGTATCCAACGCCAATGTTTGTTTGATGCCACATAGGAGCTAATTCATCCCAACTTTGAATCTTGACGAGCATGCTTCAATCGCCTTACATAGGGTTTTAGGACATCCTGCCATGCTAGGTGCTTGTCTTAACTTGGATTGCTGTAACTACATAAGTCTCTTGATCTGTGTCTCCTTGTGCACTTTGATCCAAGTTTTGACGAGAACAATTTATGACATAGGTTTTAGAAACCTTTATCCTATCACACAGTATCCCATATCTGTTCTGAATCTGAAAATATAGGATTTAGCAAAAGAGGACACGCCGGCCACCACTCGCACCGGGCCGCCAACATCAGCTCGGACCGTCCGCAGGTCCAAGTTTTCTCCGGCCGCCAACTCTGCTTCCCGGCCGCCAGCTCCGACTCAGGCCGCCAGCTCCGGGCCGCCAGCCCCCTCTCCGGCCGCCAGCTCCAGGCCGCCAGCCTCCTCTCCGGCCGCCAGCGTTGGGCCGCCACCTTCATCTGCTGGGGATGCCACGGGCCGCCAGCCACCACCTTCACAGGGACAGGCCGCCATCCCCTTGCCAGGCTTTACTGCCTTGTCATCTGGTACTACGGCCTTTCAGGTTTGTTCTAATCTCTATGCCCGCTTGTATGTCCATCTCTTTGCCTGCTTGTGTGTTCACTCGATTTGTTCAAATTTGTAATAGGACATTGTGGCGAGGACTCCTCAGGCCACCATTCTGGGTACCCAGGCCGCCACTCCTATGCAGGCCGCCACTCATGCCGTGTCTCAGCCGCCATCCTCATCAGCTCGGGCTGCCGGGTCTTCTACTCAGGTTTGCCCAACTTACTTGGTGATATGTTAATTCGTCCTTCCTCGAATTTGCTTGATATTTGCTTGATATGTGTATCATAATAATGCAGATTGCTGAGGGACTACTCATTCCGGAGTCTGATGATGAGGCTTACGATTTTGACCGCCGGGAGTCCGAGCCTTTTTTACGTCCATTTCATCGCACGACTGCCCATGCAGATGGAGATGAGACCCGGGAGTTTCTATCTTGTATATGTCCGATTACTCAGGCTGCATTTACTGGAGCCTTTGTTTCACAGACGAGGTCTATCCGGTCTCATCAGTCTGGTACCACTGCTCCTAGATCTAAGAAGGCTAAGGCTTCCCGAACCGAAGAGAATGAGGATCAGAGTATTTTGGAAAAGTATGCTTCATGGGTTCGCCGGATGCAGAGGGGAGGACGCACAGCTGACTGGCGTAGATGGGGCATTGAGGATGCCATTATTCTTTCTACCAGGCCTGTAGTGATAGATCACCGGCTCATCTATTACATCTTGGGCTTCTGGAACTCCAGTGTCAACGCCTTTCAGTTTCCTTGTGGTTTCATGGGTCCTACACTTCTTGATGTGGTCATGATCACAGGACTCCGTGTGGATGGTTCAGAGTTGACGCAGTCGTCTTCTGATGATCGAGCTCTTGGTGATGCTATTTGCCCTTCGGGCAAAGAGACTAAGCAGTACTCGGCATTCATTGATAATAATATGACGTCCGAGAGTTCTCCTTGCACCTTGGATGAGCATGTGGCCTTTCTGTTGCTGTGGTTTAGCCGGTTTATTATCTGTTCGAGGGCTCGGACCGTCTTGCGTTCCGCTCTTCCTCTGGTACGGGCTATTATGAGTGATCCTTCTCCGGCCACTGGTTCTTATTTTCTTGGCACCCTATTCAGTGGTATGGCCAAGATCTCTGGTATGCTGGCTAGTGGGCGAGATCCCACTAATTCAGCATGTGGGCCGTTATGGTTTCTGCAGCTCTGGATCCAGCTGTACTTTCCTCGGCTTTTTACGGGCGTGCCTCGTCCTGGTCCGCAGGATGTTGCTGATGGTGACCCGTTAGGCTTGATACTAGCTGCTGCTTCGGTGAGGATTGGCAGGGACGGTCTTTTGCAGCGGGACAGTCTGGATATTATTCGATTTTTTATGCACCACAGGCCCTCTTATCAGGACTTTTACGTGTATGCCTCTATAGGATGGTTGCTGTCCCAGCTTGTGTGCAAGCCTGATCAGCCACGAGGTCTACATGGAGAGTCCACCTGGAATGTGAGTATGAAGCCTCATATGCTTCTGAGTGGGCTAAAGAGGAAGGATCAGTATAATCCGATCGTGGCTGAGCCCTACTGCCCTCATTTGCTCGCTCGCCAGTTCGGTTGCCACCTCGGACTTCCTCGCAGTGTGGAGTGGCCGGTATCTTTTAGGAGTAAGAGGATGACGGTCGCTGACATCCGGGCAGTAGTTGATCTCTCGACCCGTCTGACGTTATCTAGCTATCTTCCATTCACTCCGACGGGGACGCTTGCTGCTGGCTTTATGGCATGGTGGACGCCCTACATCACCTCCATCTTGCCATCCTATGCGCAGATTACGGCTCGTTTTGGGGACGTGCGGCGAGTTAAGCAGCCTAGCGTTCATAGTGCCGCTGTTCAGTCGGCAGCTACTCTTGTTTCTAGTCGCACCCCGAAGTCAAAAGCTGTTGCGGCTTCCTTATCTCGCAAACGCCGAAGAGGTATGTCTCATTTGTTAACATGTCTCTCATACAATGTCTCTTGGTCTTTTAATATTTCTCTTTTCTTCAGCTGCTGACCATGACAGTGAGGATGATGAGGGCGATGCCTCAGATGACCAACCTGAGGAGGAGCCTGCGAGCTCTGGGGAGTCTACTGATGAGGATTACACTGCTCATTCTGATGAGGATGAGACTTCTGGTTCTAGTGAGGAGGAGTCGAGTTCAGGTGATGGCGATGAGGATCCTGTAGATGATGATGGTGATCCTATGGTGGCGGATCACGCCGAGGATAGTGTCGCCGGGGATGACGACTATATGGCGGACCTTCACGAGGCGACGACTATCGTTGATCAGCATATGAGCAGTGTCATTGCTAGGAGTGAGTCATATGATGATATGTTGGCTCGCGCTGACTATATCATCCTCCACGGGGATGATCCCAAGTATGAGACCAAGGCCATAGTGACGGATGCTACTCACCATGTTTCTACTGATCAGGTACCTTTCGCCACTTTGGACTCTTTGTTCAATTCTTGTTTTAGCTAAGCCTCAACATCTTTCCTTCCTGCTTAGGATCCATCCTCTTCTCATGCTGGCGACCATGTCTCTAAGGTTGGCTCCGTTACTCCCGAGTTGACTTCTCAGGTACACTTTTAACTACGTCCTCATCTTCTTTTGCTGCAAAATGATTCTGAGAACATCTACCCTTTAGACCCCTGGAGACCGGGTAGGCTCTTCTCTCACCACTCAGGCGGCAGATTGCGCCTCCATGATTAGCGCTGCTGATCCTTTGGCGACATCTCAGGTACCCCTTTAGTTGTTTATCTCTTGTTCTTATCCCTCATGATATGTTCTAAGCGTTGATTTCCTCTAGACTCCTATGGATCAGGCGAGTGCTGATGCTTCAGTCGACTTGACTACACCGCCTACTCAGACAGACCACTCTGTGACAGACATTTCAGCTCTCTCAGCTGATTTGACTGCACCACCTCCTCAGGTATATTTCTTTTCATCTCCTGTCATAATAAAACTTTGGTAGTATTCTTGACATAGCTGGCCTCCAGGTGCCTAAGGACCTTCCTCCAGGCCTTGTGGCCTCTCTTCCAGACTCGGGCACTCGTGCTGCCATAGCCCCATCATGTGAGGCGTTTGACCGTTTCTTTTCCACCCAGACCGGTCCACTATCAGCCGAGGTGGTCTCAGGACTCTATGACATCCTTGGTGATTTTAGCTCAGTCCCTGCCTTTATTGAGGACGCCGGCTTTTTGGACTTTTCGGAGCTCATTTCTGATTTGTCCCTCGCTTATCCTCTCTATAGCAGTACAGCAGATCAGTCTGCTCAGGACTTGACATTTATTGATGATCTCGAGGCGCGGCACCGCGAGATTCGTTCCCAGCTAGAGGTTGTACTTCCCCAGCATGATCAGGCTTCCATGGTCCTTAGGAGTGAGGAGAGTAGACAGTCACAGTTAGAGAGTACTGTTGTCCAGGCCAAGCGCGAGATAGAGAAACAGAGAGAAGTTATTGCGGAGGCGGAGCGTATTATCAGAGAGCAGAGCTGCATCGCAGATGGAGCTACCGTTGAGCTTGTTATACTTGAGGCTGAGCTGCTCAAGTTGTCTGATCGAGTTACCGCTTTGCGCGCTGATCGTGATCGCTTAGCTGCAGATGATCGTGACTTATCAGTTGAGTTATCGAGAGTCTGTCGACCTCTTCTATCAGCTCGTGCCCGAGCTTCTGCTGCAGCACTTCGTCGCCTTACATATACCTTTGAGCGTGCCCGTGATCAGTGGGCCGTCATGCGTCGTCGCCTTCTAGGTGATGAGACGCCTCCTTCCCCGAGTAGTTAGCACTGCTTTTGCTTTTGTGATTTTTATTCAGTACTCTATTTTGGGTCAGCTCATCGGCCTTGTGATGAGCACTTTTCGTACTCTTGTTCGTTGCTTTTGCTACTTCTTTGGCCAGCTTTGTGATTGGCCACTTATGATGCACTTATGATCTTTATTCTGTTTCCCAGACTGATGGATAGAATATTTTGAGATATTTTGCATTTATACTCTGTTTGTGTTCTTGACCATCGATATCCATTAACTTGTATGCACCATTGAGTAGTCTTTGTGTCACAACGAATGGTCCTTCCCAATTTGGGGACCACTTCCCCGTCTCGTTAGCATGCACTCCTAAAGGGAGGATCACCTTCCACACTAGATCCCCTTCGCTGAAAGTCTTGCTTCGAACCTTCTTGTCATAATGCTTTGCCATTCTAGCTTTTTGACGACGGATACTTTCCAAGGCCATAAGCTTGTCGCCATCAGCTGTCTCCAATTCTTGCAGCATGGCTTCTTCATACTTAGGTAAGTCTAAGTGATGCTGCTGAGCCACTCTTAGAGAAGGAACTGTTATTTCCAATGGCAAAACAGCGTCGTGACCATATGTCAAGTAGTACGGCGTGAACCCTGTAGATGTGGACTTAGAGTTTCTGTAAGCCCATAGGACCTCTGACAAGGTCTCGTGCCATTTTCTTGGTTTTTCGCCTACCGCCTTTTTGATCATACTTATTAGGATCTTATTGGTGGCTTCAGCCTGACCATTGGCCTGAGGATAGTGTGGAGTAGAGTGATAGATGCGGATCCCAAACTGTTTGGCAAAAGCTATAAACTTTTCACCAGTGAACACCGTACCTTGATCGGCAGTGATTGTTTGAGGGATCCCAAACCGATGAATTAACTCAGTTACAAATTTAATCACATCGCCTTGATCGATTTTCTTCATTGGCCATGCTTCCACCCATTTGGTAAAGTAATCAGTGGCCACGAGTATGAATGAATGATTCTTGGATGATGGCGGATGAATCTTCCCAATAATGTCCATCCCCCAGCCACGGAATGGCCAAGGCTTAATGACTGTGTGTAATTCTTCCGCTGGTACCCTTTGAATTTGACCATGCTTTTGGCAAGCCTCACAACCGCGAGCGTACGTGATACAGTCCTCCATGATAGTTGGCCAGAAGTATCCATGACGGTGTATGCTCCACCTCATGCTAGGCCCTGCCCGATGAGAGCCGCATATCCCTTCATGGACTTCTCCCATTACTAACTTAGCGTCTTCGGGGCCTATACACTTGAGCAGCAATCCATCAACCGCCCTTCGGAATAACTCGCCATTGACCAGCGTGTACCGCAAAGCTTTTACCTTTAGCGAGTTATCTCCTCCAGATGACGGGTTTTCAAGGTATCGTATGATCGCGGTCCTCCAATCACCACTCTCTTGTTGGTCCTCAGGCTCACTTGTGATGGCGGCAATGTGTGGTGCCCCCCTAGGGCGACAAGCCTGCCAGCCTGAAGCAAGTTGAGCAGCATCGTTGGCCTCTTGATTTTGGCTTCTAGGTACATGTGTGATTGTGGCGTCCGAAAACTTGCCCAATAGCTCCAACGCGGTCTCATAGCATTTAATCAATCTGGGACTCTTGCATTCGTATTCTCCCGTTAACTGCTTCAGGATGACTTGGGAGTCTCCAAAAATTGTAATGGATTTTGCTCCCTTCAGCAATGCAGTTTGGAGGCCAAAAATTAAAGCTTCGTACTCCGCTTGATTGTTAGTGGTACCAGGCTCTAACTCCCGAGCAAGCTTCCAATGTTCCCCAAGAGGACTAGTGATCGTAATACCGGCTCCCGAGCCGCTGCTTGCACAAGACCCATCAAAGGTTAGTTCCCAAGGTTCGAACTCCATAAAGGACGCTTCTTTGGGATCTTTGGACAAAACCAACGAAGGGTGCTGAGCTAAGAAGTCAGCTAAAGCTTGTCCCTTGACTGCCTTTTGAGGGACGTGTACAAGGGTAAAAGGACTGATCTTCATAGCCCACTTAGCTTGTCTACCCTTTAATGCTGGCTTGTGCAAAAGTGTCTTCACCAAGTCGAAGGGAGCCACTACATGAACTGTTCTTGGCAGCATGTAGTGTTCCAACTTGTTGCAGGAGTATACAAGGGCGTAGCACAACTTTTCTAATGCAGTATATCTTACCTCTGGCCCTTGCAGAGTCTTGCTAAGGTAATAGATAGCCCTCTCCTTGCCGCCTTCATCATCCTGTGCAAGCAAACACCCGATAGACTCTTCGGCGGCCGATACATAGAGCTTCAAAGGTACTCCAGGTCTTGGCGGCACTAATACTGGAGGATTGACCAAAGCTCTCTTTATTTCTTCAAAGGCTGCTTGATGCTCAGTTGTCCACATAAACTTCTCGTTCTTTCTTCCTTTAAGTAAGGTAGTGAACGCTTTCATCTTGCCTGCAGCATTGGCAATGAATCTCCTTAAGAAATTGATTTTACCCATCAATGATTGCAGTTCTTTGAGATTGGTTGGTGCACGAGCCTCCAAGATGGCTTTAGCTTTATTTTGGTCTACCTCAATGCCCCTCTCATGCACCAGGAAACCTAAGAAGTTTCCTGCTGCCACACCAAAGGCACACTTAGCTGGATTGATTTTCAATCCATGCTGCCTCATTCGGATGAAGGCATCTTCGAGGTGAGTCAAGTGTTGGCCAAATTCACATGATTTTACAACTATGTCATCAATGTACACTTCAAGTGTATGACCGATTAAATCATGAAAAATCATGTTCATGGCCCTTTGGTATGTCGCCCCAGCATTTTTCAATTCAAAGGGCATGACTACCCATTCAAAAATGCCGACTGGCCCTGGGCAACGAAAAGCCGTTTTATGTACATCATTTTCAGAAATGAAGATTTGGTTGTATCCAGAATAACCATCCATTAAAGATAAAAATTTGTGGCCGGCGGCCGCATCAACAAGCATATCGGCCATAGGCATTACATACTCATCCTTGGGCGTCGCCAAGTTTAAGTTCCTAAAGTCTATACAGACTCTCAATTGACCATTCTTCTTTACAACAGGTACAATGTTTGCAAGCCATTCTACATAACGACAAGTTCTAATGTAACCTGCTTTAAGAAGCTTCTCAATCTCGGCCTTTATTTTTGGGATGGTGTCTGGATCGAACCGTCTTGGCGGCTGCTTATGAGGTCTGAACTCTGGATGAGTTGGTAACTTATGTTCCACTAGCTCCCTTGATAATCCTGGCATGTCTGTGTACTGCCATGCAAAGCAATCCTTATATTTATGAATCAGCTCCACTAGTTGGTGCCGCTCCTCCTTAGGCAATGATGCGCTTATCTTGGTCAGCTTTGGCTCCACATCTGTCCCGAGGTTGATGTCCACAAGTGGTTCCTTGGCTTCCGGACTAGGCAATGTCCGCTTCACAGGAGATGGCCATTCAGATGGCCGAATGTCAGTTGGGTTTTTGGACTTGATTTCGGCACCCATCATTATTTCAGTGTTGGCGAGCCGCTGCAACAAGTCCTTATAAATGTCATAGCTGTTCATCATGAAGAGCTTGATGCTTCATGTCGGCTATCTGCAGGAGGGTGTAACTTGAAGCCGCTTGTTGTGAAATCAATGGATTCCAGATCCATGTCCATACCAATTAAAGCTGAGGCAGGTTGGATGTCTTCAAGGTAGAAGATCGCCTCGCCATTGTTGGCATCCGGTCCTGCAAAGGGTTGAGGATCCGCCTCCACCAATTCTACCTGGTCACCATCCCAAATTAACAACTGTTGGTGGAGGGTGGATGGCACACACTGCGCCATGTGAATCCAGTCGCGCCCAAGCAATGCCGAGTAACACGTCTTAGATTTCACCACGAAGAAGGCGACCTTGATGGTTTTGGACCCAATAGTGACGTCTGCCGTTATGAATCCGGCAGGTTGGGTTGCTTCCCCTACGAAGCTGCACATTCTAACCCTCGTGGGGATCAGGTCTTTTTCACTTTTCCCGATCTTCCTTAGAGTTGACATCGGCATCACATTGGCTGCCGCCCCATTATCAACAAATACCCTGTTCACAGGACGCCCATCAATGTGAGCCTTGACATACAAGGGTTTCAATTGCCTCGTCTGGGCAACCTCAGGTTTGGCGAACTGTGCCATAGCCAAATCTGAAATATCACGTTGGCCGCCAAGTTCTGGCGTGGGAGGTGCATCCCTGGTTGGATGGGATAATTCCGCTATCATTTCATCCATTTCTTCAATGAGCCTCGCGAACGATGGCTCTTCCTCATCCCATATCTCAGATTCGGTATCACTTCTCTCTTCCTCAGCCGCCAATCCAATGACCTGCATAGGCACGGATGGGTCATTCGGCCCTTTTTCTTTCCTATCATCTGCTTCTTTCAGCTCTTTGTCTAATTTTTTCCAGAAAGCCTCATCTTCAAGATCCATGCCTTCTAATTCAAAATGGTATTCCTCATCAATATTGAGGTTCACACTACCCCACCCATCGTCTTCATATCCTTCGTCCATAGTAAGGTTTATATCACCATATCTATCTCCATATTCTTCATCAACATTCATATCCTCTGTGGTGCCACATTCATCAATCATCATGCCTAGGGCGCCAATCCCAACTTTAGGCTTGTCGAGGTTGGCCTCCACAGCAGCCTCCACTTCTGTAGGTGTGATAGCACCAAAATTCACATGTGGTGCTTCATTGGTCGCCTGAAGTACTTCATTAGTTGATTTTGCTTCAACTTGTGTTTGTGATTTCTTCTGGGTTTCCACAGTCTTGCAGTAAGCCATAAATCCTTCAAAATTATGCGGCTCACTTCCAAGTTCACCAGCTTCATGGGCTGCCAAATATGCCATGTATTTCATGAGCACACTAGCCATAGCCATGTTTGAAGGAGTCATGTCCATTTTATCTAGCCTCTCGATGAACTTCTGTCCTGCAGATTTAACTTTACTTCCTTTATCGTCAGACTCGGTAACAACAGCTTTACCTTTGTCTCTAGACACCGAGGGTTGAATGTTCTCTTGAGGAGGCTCCATTTGTCTTGCCCTAGGTTGAGGTGATGGCGGCTGAGGTTTTCTTTCCGTCCATTGCAATCTCTCTCTCACTGGTCTCCTGGCAGTAGAAACTGATGGCGGTTCTAATCTCTCCTTCATCGGCCTCCTGGTGGAGGGTGATGACGGTTGCAGCCTCTCCCGGGCTGGCCTCCTGGGTGATGAAGGTTGCAGCCTTTCCAGGACTGGCCTCCTGGGTGACGAAGGTTGTGGTGACCTTCTTGAAGCCTCATGCAACTTTCTTTGGTGGGGTGTTATGGACGAGTTATGTCTCCGCTGTTCGGAGGTTTCACCTCTAAAGTAAGTGGGCTGTATGGGCTTCCGAGGCCTGGAAGACTCCAACTTGTAGATCTGAGCTTCCCATTGCCGCATTTCCTCGGCATATCGTCTCTGAGCCCGCCTAAATTGACTTCTAGTCATGGGTGGCGGCTCCCTTTGAGCAGCTTTACTAGGCGCCCGGTTCCTCATCCACCTGTCAGTCTCAACTGGGTGCTCAGGTCGCCTCATCAAGGTTGGAACCACCTGCACACCATGCCTATAATCTCGAGTGACAGGCTGGTGTCTCCCGTTTTCATGAATTTCTACAGCGTGCTTAGGAATCTCAACCCTCAAAGGAGGATTTTGCTTCTTCTGGTGTTCTTGCTCCTCTGCTTCCAGGACTTTCTTGAAGTCCTCCTTCGACATGTTTTTGAATCTTGGTTGCTTTTTATACAACTCTTTTCTTTTTTCATGGTCGGACTCATCAGACAACAAGTCTACATCCTCCTCATCAATCTCAACGTGTTCCTTCCCTTTATCAGTCTGGCTGTTGGAGCCGTCATCTTCTGGGTTTGGGATGAGTCCAGAAGCACCAATGGGAAGCTGAGGGAATGGGTCTAAATCAACTTTCATACCTGCAATTTTCAAACGACCTTCTTTTATTTTGTTCTGAATGGCAGTTCTAAAACTCCTGCATTTAGTAATGCTGTGAGTAAATGAGTTATGCCACTTACAAAATGCTCGGCCCCGAATTTCCTCGGCCGCTGGTAATTTTTGCCCTTCAGGCAACTTGATAACTCCATCTTTGAGTAGGGCATCGAACACTTGGTCTGCTTTGCCCATGTCAAAGAGGTCTTCTTCAGGCTTATACTTAGCCTCTCTTTGTTTTGGCGGCTTGAGAGCCGCACATGTATGCGGTTTGGCTGTGTGCACTAGTTCTGCAACAGCCACCTCCACAGTATCGTCCTCCTCATCATTGAGTCTCACCTCCTCGAAGTGGACTCGACGCATAGGACGCCTCTCTTCCTGTTCTCCCAGGAATTTTTCCACGCGGGCCGCTCTCTCGGCCAGCTGGGCAAGGTCAGTTGCATCCTGCACAATTAAATGTTCTTTTAATCTCGGTAACATGTTAGCCACTGCTATATTGGCTATTTCTTTATCAGGTATTGCTATAGTACATCGGCCTTTAAGGCGCTGCAATCTATTAATAAAAGAACTTGCCGTCTCATCGGCAAATTGTTTGGCGTTGGTGAGGTCTGCAAGACTAACCTGTGACAGAGGAGTGTAGAATCTGTCATGAAACGCCCGCTCGAGATCAGCCCAGTTTTGAATGGAATTAGGCCGCAATGACGCAAACCAAGCAAAGGCAGGTCCAGTCAGTGAGGAGCTGAACAACCTTAGTCTCAGCCAATCGTTGGCACCTGCTTCGCCACATTGGGCAGTAAACCTTCCCACGTGTTCTACAGTTGATTTGCCGTCGTCTCCCGAGAACGTTGTGAACTCGGGCATTTTGAAACCTCTAGGATAAGGCTGCATAGCATCTACCCAATCCGGGTATGGTTTCCTATAGGTGGGCCGTTCCATCGGCCTTAATTGAATGCCGAAATGTTGTTGCATCATATCTGCCAACAATTCGGGTGACACTACCGGTGCCTGTGTAGGAGGCATGGCAGCTTGTTGATACATGGGCATGGCGGCCTGGACCATGTTGGCGGCCGGAGTCATGTTGGCGGCCGGATGAAGTATGTTGCCAGCCGTGTTGGCTGCCGGAGCCAAGCTGGCGGCCGTGTTGGCCAGATGGCTCATGTTGGCGGCCGGATGACTGTTGGCGGCCGGGTGACCCATGTTGGCGGCCGGGTATGGGTTGGCGGCCGGAAGTATGTTGGTGGGCATGTATCCTCCTCCAGCGCCTAAAGTAGGGATGGCGGCCGGTGGCATAGCCGCCACTCCAAATGGCTGTGCCGTCGCCTGGCGTGGTGTCATGCCAGGAATGGTTGGTACCGCACTAGACGGCATCAAATATCCTGATGAAGCATATGTTATGGGCGCTGTATAACAACCATTCGGCATATTAGATGCCGCAGGAACAAAAGTATGAGAAGAAGGAAATGGAGGCAGACTAGCCATACCTCCGAACTCAGAGAGTGGTTGCTGGCCAAAGGTTATCCCCCAAGTCCTCTGTGGGCCGCCATACGGCCCTGAGATGTTTGGTGGCACATTCGTGCCATTCATTGAGATGGAGCCCTCTTGCGAAGTACGCAGGGATCCACAAATCTTGTCAGTTTGATCGGCCATAGCAGGCCGCAACACGTCCATAAGATGCCTTGTGAGTAGAGGCATGAATTCGGCCATCGATTCGGTCATCGATAGCCGCATTTGTTCCGAAAGTGTGGGGACTTGCATTATCCCTTGTGGTGGTTGAGAGGTGGTCGCCGCATTATCGGCGTTCTCAGAGGGTGTTCTTACTGGAGTTTCTTCCTGGAGCGACATTTCTTCAAATTTTTGCGTTAAGTCTCTTACTACTCGTCCAGATCTAAGTAGCATACACTCTAAGCGGATATGGTTTCCACTCGAGTCCCACTGGGCGTGCCAATTTGTTAACCAAGAATTTTTTGTGTATTGAATATTGATGAAGATGGTTACAAGGATTGAGGAATTACAAAAAAAAACTTGAATAAAACAGTAAAGGAAGAAAATTGCAGAATGAAAAGAATACAGAATTAAACTTGCAAGGAATGAAAGGATTACAGGAAGTAAAAGTATTGAAAATGCAGATTTCTGGTGTAGGTTGAGATGCCCCTTGGTGATGCCTCCACCCAGTATATATACAAAGGCGCGTCATGTCTATCGGTTTAGGAGTAGAGTTGTAACGCTTAACTCTTTCTTCCGCAGATGGCGCCTCAAGCTTCAATGTTCCGTGATCCTCTCTGTCTGTCATGAATGCTCGGGATTCCTTGTGTCTTGATGACGGATCCTCCTCTATGAGTCGCCAGCTTCTTTATCACCACTTGGCATCATCCGGATAAAAATTGAATTGGGCTTAATGGGCCTTTGAATCGGATTGGGCCTTTCGGACATAGACTGGGCCGACTTCAATGGGCCTAAAGAATTTTAATTTCATGGGCTTAAAAATATTTGGAGTTAACAATAGCCCAATTGAAAGGGGGTTATATAAAAGGAGATAGGACTAAACACATTTCACCAAAATTTTTCTATACCCATGATCTTCAAAAGAATGGTGAAATCGATGTGCAACAAATTCGATCAGATGAGAACTTAGCGGATCTATTGACCAAGGCATTGCCGACTGCAACATTCGAGAAGCTCGTAAAGAAAATTGGAATGCGGCGGCTTCAAGATATAAAGTGATGTCCAAATCAGGGGGAGAAATAAATACAAGAATATTGTACTCTTTTTCCTTCACTAGGATATTTTTTCCACTGGGTTTTTTCCTAGTAAGGTTTTAATGAGGCATATTCTTTGTATAATAGACATGCAAGGGGGAGTGTGATGAGTCATACCCGTAGGAGTGACTCATGTTTGTGCATGTCCAAGTGTAATCTTCTAAATATCATTAGTCACCATGCAAGGATGACTAATTACATCTGTGTGCTCCTATAAATACCCCATTTGTAAAGAATCGTTGCACAGTTCACTTGAATAAAAGAAAGGCATTACTTTGCTTCTGTCCGTTCCCAATTCTGTCTTCATTATTAATATATAATATATATAGTCCATTATATACATATATTCTCATATATATAGAGTTAATAGGTTTATTTTATACAACACTACTTAAAAGTTTTGTAAACGTTAATTTATAATAAGATTTAGAACATCCATTTACATTTTTAATTAAAGAATATACGATATACATACCAAGTACTTATCTCTGGTATTTTCCCGGCTCATAAAAAAAATAATACTTCTTACCTATGTTAGAAGTATTTAATAAGTACATAATTTATGTATTTGACGCAATTTAGTAAATATTTTTAATTAATAATAACTTATATTGTATATAAGTAAAAATTATAAAATTTGATATTCTAAATCTAAGAAAGTTTAATCCTTAATATACTATTGGGCTGTTTGGAAGACAGCATATTGATCAGCATATAACATATTGAAAGAGCATATTATCTCACAGTTTTCTCTCCGAATTTGTTATTTGCTAATAAATATATTGGCGTTCTATATATCTAAAGGTTTCAAATAGGTGAACTTGATTAAAAAATATTCTGATGGAGGGTCTCAATAAATAGCATAAGGATAAGGAGATGAAGACTTAGCACAAATAATTAAGTGAGTTTCGATTTCCTAAAACAAAAAAAAAAAAAAATAGCATAAGCAATTCAGTTTCCGAGGCCCAATCTAAAATAAGATTCGTGGCCTGAACTAAAACCATCCTCAAAATAAAAACACTATAGAAGTGGGTTGATTCCCAATTTCTGGATTGAACAAAACCCTAATAATGGATCTCCTGCAATCCTACCGAGAGGATGGTGAAGATGATCACATGGAGGATTCCACCGCACAGCCGCCCGCATCCGCCGAGCCAGAACCCTCGCCGGAGTCCTCTCCTGTCCGGATCTCCCTCCCATCCAAATCATCTGCACCGAGAGTCGACGACACTATGCTCTCTCTCACCGCTGCCGGCCAGGCACATTCGCTATCTCAGAAACCCATCGACCCGACGCAGCACCTCGTCTCTTTCAACCCTACGTACGACCAGCTCTGGACTCCGATTATTGGCCCATCCCATCCGTACGCCAAGGACGGGCTCGCTCAAGGACTTCGCAATCACAAGCTAGGGTTCGTGGAAAATGCGAATATAGAGTCTTTTGCGTTTGATGAGCAGTACAATACTTTTTATAAGTTCGGGTACGCTGCGGATCCGGCGGAGAATAATTACGTTGGTGATGTCGAGGGGTTTAAGAAGAATGAAGGAATTTCGGTGTATAATATTCCTCAGCACGAGCAGAAAAAGAGGAAATTGGAGAAGAAGAAGGAGATGCTGGAGGAAAACGGGGGAGACGATGAGGTGGATGCTGCGGAGGTGGAGAATCCCGCAACGGATACGTGGTTGATGAAGAATCGGAAGAGCCCGTGGTCAGGGAAGAAGGATTGGCTCCAAGGAGAGTTGACCGAGGAGCAGAAGAAGTATGCCGAAGAGCACGCAAAGAAGAAAGGCGAGAAGGAAGGAGGTGAGAGGGAGAAAGGGGAAGCACATGCTGATAAATCAACATTTCACGGGAAAGAGGAGAGAGATTATCAAGGACGGTCATGGATTGCGCCCCCCAAAGATGCAAAGGCCACTAATGATCATTGTTACATACCGAAGAGATTGGTGCACACCTGGAGTGGGCATACAAAGGGGGTTTCGGCTATTAGGTTCTACCCCAAGCATGGTCATTTGATATTGTCTGCTGGGATGGATACAAAGGTGAAGATTTGGGATGTATTTAACTCAGGAAAGTGTATGAGAACTTATATGGGGCACTCCAAGGCAGTGAGGGATATATGGTTCAACAATGATGGAACAAAGTTTTTAAGCGCCGGATATGATAAGAATATCAAGTACTGGGATACAGAGACGGGGCAAGTGATATCAACATTTTCGACTGGGAAGATTCCTTATGTGGTGAGGCTCAATCCCGACGAGGATAAACAGAACGTGTTGTTAGCTGGGATGAGTGACAAGAAAATTGTCCAGTGGGATATGAATTCTGGGCAGATCACTCAGGAGTATGATCAGCATTTAGGAGCAGTGAATACCATTACTTTTGTGGACAACAATAGGAGGTTTGTCACTTCGAGTGATGATAAATCTCTGCGCGTATGGGAGTTCGGAATTCCAGTGGTAATAAAGTATATTAGTGAGCCCCACATGCATTCCATGCCTTCAATATCTTTGCATCCCAATTCGAATTGGCTTGCTTGCCAAAGTTTGGATAATCAGATACTGATCTACAGTACCAGGGAGAGATTCCAGCTCAATAAAAAGAAGCGATTTGCTGGACATATAGTAGCTGGGTATGCTTGTCAAGTTAACTTTTCGCCGGATGGTAGGTTTGTCTTGTCAGGAGATGGTGAGGGGAGGTGCTGGTTTTGGGATTGGAAGAGCTGTAAAGTCTTTAGAACTCTCAAATGTCATGATGGAGTGTGTATAGGTTGTGAATGGCATCCATTGGAGCAAAGTAAGGTTGCTACTTGTGGTTGGGATGGCTTGATCAAGTACTGGTATGGATACTCATTTCTTGGACCTTATTGAGATGTTCATGTGTTGCTTATCCAAGCTTGTATAGGACTGTTATTCAATGCATGTTAGAATCATCTCTATTAACTTGGATATAGCAAACAAAATTGGTAACTGTCGTGCATGTGAGGGAGCTTTTTTGGATGACCTACAGATGAAGGCTATTTTTCAAGCATGATACTGATTCCCCACTATTTTTTCCAAGATTGTTCTAATTCTCGTGTTTTGTGGTTAACACAAGTATATGTGCTAAATAGGTGGAAATCACAAAATACCCAATTTGCATGCTATCTGCCCACTAGGCACTAGTTATACACTTATACTTAAGTCTTGACGAATGAGGTGTATTGCTGATTTTGAAATTTTGTTGTGTTTGTCGGTCATTATGTTAATACATGTGGAGTCATATGGATGTCTGTTTTGGTTAGTATTAATGTGCATCCATGCTCGGGTTTGTTTTATGGAAAAAGGTTCTTTTTATCAAAATTTTGTGTGCTGAAACCCCGCCTGTGTGATAGAACTCTTGTCATAAGATAGAGCAAGTGACTGTTTGTAGTCAAATTGAGGGAAGGTCTGAGTCACCACTGAGAACACCTTACAAAATACTTATAAGCTTATGGCAGTTAGAAGTGAATTTACTGTATAAGAGACTTTTTCATTTCTAATATTACTGGAGCAGATTGTGATCTTTTTGCTTTATTTTGTGAACACCTTGTTTGGGTAATGAACACTTTATGTTTGAGGCTTTGTTTGGGAAATAGTTAGAGTTTGGAGTTTAGAAGTTTAGAGTATAGAGTTTGAAATTAATGGTGAAAAATAGTTTTAAATTGAGATAATTTTGAGTAATGGTATTTGGTGTTAGAGTTAAAAATTTTAGAGTTTAGAGATTGGAGTTTGAAAAGCTAAATGTTGAACCTTGAACGCTAGTGTTTGCTCCCAAACGCAGACTTAGTAGAGTACGTAAAGGTTTCCTTTTTATGCATTTCCTTGTTTATTCTTTTATCCATGATTTTCATAGTTGTTAAATATTTCTTCTCTGTTGGAACTTGGAATCATACTTTATGCATTCTCTTGTTTGTTCTTTTATCCATGATTTACATAGTTGTTAAATCTTTCTTCTCCATTGGAATCGCGCGACTCAAAATCAAATGTTGCCATACCCTTAATTATGACTTTTCACATGTCGAAATATTGAAAGTAACCTTGAGGATCACTTTTTTCCTAGGATGGATCACTGTTTCACTTCCATGTTATCCCTACATTTTCTTTGGCACAATTCTTGTTGAGTACCTCTGAGCATCTGACACAGGCTCGAATGGACATTCTTGGTTTAACGACATTCAATTTTTTCCTATTTTGTAGGGATTGACTTGCTAGCCTGAAGATCGAGGTGCACACCCACTGGTTAGCCCTCACTCTGTAGGCACACTCATGTCCCGACTGGATGCCTGCATGCAACAAATTGAAGCATGGTCACCTCATAAGAGTACAAGTCCGCAGGGACCCGCGGCCAAATCCGTGTGCTTTATCCTTACAAAAGTTTTCTGTATTTTAGGAGTGAATTGATATAATTTTGATCTGAGAATGGAGGAGAACTAGAACTTGTGCTTTATCCTCTACTATCTTCTTAGAGTTGTCGGAACAGAAAGATGATGTGAGCTTTGTACCAAGTGCCAAGTAAACTCTCTTTGTATTAATAGTTGTAGAAAACTTCATACATAATGGTATCTACTCCTATTTGTTATGTTAGGTTACTTTTATATGAAACTTTTTGTGAGGTGTTAATTTAATCAAGCTACTTTTAGCTTTGCTTGTTTGGATTGAGTTAAAGTTTTACACTTTCACTAGGTAAATTAGTCAAGCATGTTTGTTGCCCAGTTAGATAGGTCAAAAACATTAGTTAAAGTTTCACTTTCACTAGGTAAATTAGTCAAGCATGTTTGTTGCCCAGTTAGATAGGTCAAAAACATTTTATTTATAAATTTTTAAAATAAAAATTCCTTAAAAAATTTGACACAATTTTAAAATTGAAAATCAAGCTAAAAAATTTGTTTCTGTTATACATGTATAAAGGTGTGTGGATGTCTGTCTATGTTAATAAGTCACCACGTTTCATCTTCATGTCAAGTGTCCAAATTTGAGTAGTGTGAGTCATTGAATTGATGATTAATCTGTCTGCTCTCTTTCCTATAAATACCTTGTATTGACACAATATGGAGACACGCCACATTCAATAATACTACTCTCACCGTTTCCATTTCTTTGGTTTCATTTAAGCTTTGCATCATTACTATATATTATCCATACAATATTATATATAGATAAAACTTATTTAGCTAATAGGTTATTTTATATAACACGTTATCAGCACGAGGGGTCTCTACCGGAGTTTTATCGGAGTTCTGTCTTAGGTATAATTTTATATCGTTACATTTCAATATAATTATGGCTAATCTCTCAAAGCAGGAATTTCTCCCGTTATGGGTTTCTGGAGATAATTACATGTCCTGGGCACGGGACGTAAAGATGCACCTGGCATCTATGGGGTTGGAAGATACTATCGCCCCTGACAAAAAACCATCCAGCCAGGATAAGGCAAAAGCCATGATCTTTCTGTGCCACCATATTGATGAATCTCTGAAACTTCAATATGTGACGCTGGAATCACCACTTGAACTGTGGCTGAAATTGAAAGAGAGATATGATCATCTCAAAATGACGGTGCTGCCAAAGGCTCGAAGCGAATGGCATAATCTGAGGCTCCAGGACTTCAAATCAGTCCGTGAGTATAATTCAGCGATGTTTCGTATTACATCGCAACTGACACTTTGTGGAGAAAAAATAACTGAATCTGATATGCTGGAAAAAACATTCTCCACATTCCATGCCACAAATCTGGTTTTACAGCAGCAGTACCGTGAGCGGGGTTTTCAAAAATACTCTGAGCTTATCACCTGTCTACTTCTGGCCGAGCAAAATAAAGAACTATTGCTGAAAAATCATGAATCCAGGCCAACAGGTGCTGCCCCGTTTCCAGAAGCAAATGCCACAGAAGCAGAAAACCAAGTGCGGGATCGTGGGAATCAAAGAAATCAAAATTTTAATCGTGACAGAAATCAGGATCGTGGTCGTGGTAGGCCTGAATCATCCGCGAGAAACAAATATCGAAATAAACCTCGATATGAATTCAACCGTAGAAGTGACAACAGGAGGCCCTATAAATCGCAGCCAAAGCCTAAAAGAGATAGAAATAATGATCAACCATGTGATCGCTGCGGAATCAAGGGTCACTGGGCCCGAGTTTGTCGAACAGCTAGTCATTTAGCTGAGCTGTACCAGGCCTCGAAAAGGCAAGAAAGATCTGATCCCGAGACACATCATGCCACCCACGATGATACCTTTGATGATGTTCTGAATGATGACATTACCCACTTGGACACTGATGATTTTATTGGTGGCACAAACTGAAAAAAGAAAAGTGAAAAGATCGGCTTTACATTTTGTATTTTGCGTATGATATATTTTGCCTTATGATATTTTGTATTTTAGTGTTTTATTCCCTATTTTGTATCCCCCAAGTTATAATATATTTTGCAGTGATTATATTATATTACTGATGTTGTTTTTATTACCTTCTGAAAAGAAATGGATGGCCAAGTTGAAAATGAAATCTGCCTCACTGATAGTGCTACAACGCACAGTATCTTAAAAAGCAAAAGCTTTTTCTCCCAATTAAAATTGGGAAAGACCGCAGTGAAAACTATAAGCGGTAATGAAAATTGTATTGAAGGATCTGGAAGAGCAGTTATATTTCTCCCTAAAGGGACAAAGTTGGCATTTGAAAATGCCCTGTTTTCAAGCAAGGCTCGAAGAAACTTGCTAAGTTTTGGTGATATTCGAAAAAATGGCTATCACATTGAAACTTTAAATGAGGCAGGAAATGAGTATGTTTTAATTACTCAAACCATCAATGGTAAAAAGTTTGTTCATGAAAAGCTGTCATGTTTGACATCCGGATTATATTATACAAAAATTTATGCCGGAGAAGTACATAACCTAGTAGGCCTAAAGGCTACTAGTGAATTTATAACCTGGCATGAAAGGCTTGGACATCCGGGCAGCGTGATGTTGAGGCGAATTATTGAAAATTCCAGTGGCCATAAATTAAACCATAAAATGGTTTTGAATTCAAATGAGTTTACATGTGCTGCTTGCTATCAAGGAAAATTAATTACCAGGCCATCTCCAGCAAAAGTGAGAATTGAATCCCTTGCATTTTTGGAAAGAATTCAAGGCGATATATGTGGGCCAATAGAACCACCTTGTGGACCATTCAAGTACTTTATGGTACTAATTGATGCATCAACAAGATGGTCCCATGTCTGTTTATTGTCAACTCGCAACCTAGCCTTTGCTAGGCTACTCGCACAAATTATTAAACTGCAAGCACAATTTCCTGATTATCCAATAAAGAAAATACGCCTTGATAATGCTGGAGAATACACATCAAATGCTTTTGATGATTTTTGCACATCTATTGGTATCACTGTAGAACATCCCGTTCCGTATGTGCATACCCAAAATGGTCTGGCTGAATCATTAATCAAAAGGTTGCAATTAATTGCACGGCCTTTTCATCAATAACTCCCCGTTTCTGCTTGGGGACATGCTATATTGCATGCAGCAGCATTAGTAAAAATTAGACCGACAAGCTATCATAGCTACTCCCCTACTCAAATTATAACGGGAAAAGAACCCGATATTTCCCATTTAAGAATTTTTGGGTGTGCGGTATATGTACCAATAGCACCACCTCAAAGGACAAAAATGGGACCTCAAATAAGGATGGGCATCTATGTCGGGTATGAATCCCCTTCGATTATTAAATATCTTGAACCAACAACGGGTGATTTATTTACTGCAAAATTTGCAGATTGTCATTTTGACGAATCACATTTCCCGACATTAGGGGGAGGAAGTAATCAACTGAAAAAAAGAAATTTCGTGGAAACTCCCACTTGATATCAGTGATCCTCGTACTAAACAATGTGAATTAGAAGTCCAAAGAATTGTGCATTTGCAAAGGATTGCAAATCAATTGCCTGATGCCTTCAATGATGCTGCAAGAGTGACAAAATCTTACATTGAAGCAGCAAATGCACCGGCCAAAATAAATATACCTGAAGGGCAAATCCCAAGTGCTAATGAATCTAATCCACGGCAAAAGCGTGGTAGACCAATGGGTTCCAAAGATAAAAATCCACGAAAGAAAAGAATTATACACGTGGATGACGAAAAACCTGAAGAGGTAACAAATTCAACTTTTGAAGAAGTTGATGCTGAAAATGCTAATCCAGAAGAAAGTGAAACTATTGAAACAATTTTCAATTATATCACTTCTGGAAAGTATTGGAACCGGAAAGAAATCAAAGTTGATCAAGTATTTGCATATAATGTAGCACTTGAGATGATGAAAGATGACGAGGATCCTGAACCAAAATCAGTTGATGAATGTCGGCAAAGGGATGATTGGCCAAAATGGAAAGATGCAATTAAATCAGAATTGGATTCACTGAACAAAAGAAAAGTATTCGGCCCTATAGTCCAAACACCTGAAAATGTAAAACCAGTTGGTTATAGATGGGTGTTTGTTAGAAAGAGAAATGAAAATAATAAAATTGCAAGATACAAAGCAAGGCTTGTAGCCCAAGGATTTTCCCAAAGACCGGGAATTGATTTTGAGGAAACATATTCCCCAGTTATGGATGGAATAACTTTCAGGTATCTCATGAGCCTAGCAGTACGAGAAAAGCTCGAAATGAGGCTGATGGATGTTGTTACTGCTTACTTATATGGCTCATTGGAGAATGATATTTATATGAAAATACCTGAAGGGTTTAAATTGCTTGAATCTTATAACTCAAAGTCCAGAGAAGTTTATTCCATCAAATTACAAAAATCACTTTATGGGCTTAAGCAATCGGGCCGAATGTGGTACAATCGCCTCAGCGAAAGTTTAATTAATGAAGGTTATATAAATGATCCAATATGCCCATGTGTTTTTATAAAGAAAAATGGGTCAGAATTTGTAATCGTTGCAGTCTATGTTGACGATTTAAATTTAATTGGAACTCCTGAAGAGCTAGAAAAGGCTGTTGAATATCTTAAAAAGGAGTTTGAAATAAAGGATTTTGGAAAAACAAAATTCTGCCTTGGCTTGCAAATTGAGCATTTGGATAAGGGTATTTTTGTTCATCAATCAGCTTATACCCAAAAGGTATTGAAGCAATTTCGAATGGATTATGCTCATCCGTTAAGTAGTCCAATGGTCGTTCGGACGCTTGATCCTGCAAAGGATCCATTTAGGCCAAAGGGAGATGGTGAAGAACAACTTGGCCCAGAAGTGCCATATTTAAGCGCAATTGGCGCGTTAATGTATCTGGCAAATAGCACGCGACCTGATATCGCGTTTGCTGTTAATTTACTCGCAAGATTTAGTTCTTGCCCTACTCAACGACATTGGAAAGGCATAAAACACATTTTTCGCTATCTCCAGGGAACAGTTGACCTTGGGTTATTTTACCCAAAAGATTCTCGACATGAGTTGATCGGATATGCCGATGCAGGATATTTATCAGACCCACACAAAGCCAAATCTCAAACAGGCTATATTTTTATGTGTGGTGGAACTGCTATCTCATGGAGATCTATGAAACAAACATTAACGGCAACTTCCTCAAATCATGCTGAAATATTAGCAATCCATGAGGCTAGTCGAGAATGTGTTTGGTTGAGGTCAATGACTAATCATATATTGAAAAATTGTGGTTTGGTCACTGAACCAAAAATGCCCCCAACAATTTTATTTGAAGATAACTCGGCTTGCATAGCCCAATTAAAAGTGGGTTATATAAAAGGAGATAGGACTAAACACATTTCACCAAAATTTTTCTATACCCATGATCTTCAAAAGAATGGTGAAATCGATGTGCAACAAATTCGATCAGATGAGAACTTAGCGGATCTATTGACCAAGGCATTGCCGACTGCAACATTCGAGAAGCTCGTAAAGAAAATTGGAATGCGGCGGCTTCGAGATATAAAGTGATGTCCAAATCAGGGGGAGAAATAAATACAAGAATATTGTACTCTTTTTCCTTCACTAGGATTTTTTCCCACAGGGTTTTTTCCTAGTAAGGTTTTAACGAGGCATATTCTTTGTATAATAGACAGCCAAGGGGGAGTGTTATACATGTATAAAGGTGTGTGGATGTCTGTCTATGTTAATAAGTCACCACGTTTCATCTTCATGTCAAGTGTCCAAATTTGAGTAGTGTGAGTCATTGAATTGATGATTAATCTGTCTGCTCTCTTTCCTATAAATACCTTGTATTGACACAATATGGAGACACGCCACATTCAATAATACTACTCTCCCCGTTTCCATTTCTTTGGTTTCATTTAAGCTTTGCATCATTACTATATATTATCCATACAATATTATATATAGATAAAACTTATTTAGCTAATAGGTTATTTTATATAACAGTTTCACACGCAGCTTTAAATTGTTGCAAAAAATCATCAGAGGCTGTGTGTACATAAAAAAGATCAAATAAAAGAAACACTGCGTTTGCCGGGAGTCGAACCCGGGTCTATTGCTTGGAAGGCAATTATCCTAACCGTTGGACTACAAACGCTGGTTGATGAAGTTTATTATTTAGTTTATTTAAATTAATACTTTCATAAATGTAGTAAATGCAATATCAGTTAGTAATTTGATTTAATAGGTTTTTGAGGTTTTTACCCAGCAAAGGCCAAAAGGCAATGAACCTCGGCCGTGCTCCGTGGATGAGGCGGCGGCAGCTCGCCGCACTCGGCCCTTCCTTTCCGGCCATTTCCTCTTTCTCATTGCTCTCACGAGTGCCACCTGTGTCTCTTCCTCATGTGTTCCCTTCCTTAGTTTATTCACGTGCTCTTTCTCTCTGCGTCTCACCACACACATCATTCAATGGTCGTTTCCTTTCAGCCTTGGCAACCTCGGCGAAGGTTCAGATCTCTAATTCGAATACTTTTTCGGGTATAACTCGGCGCAAACTCTGAATTTCATATCTGTATACTTGTTTTCCCTGGATTTTAGTTGTGTCTGTGCGTGTTTTAAATTGAAAAAGTGAATTGCGTATTTGTGCTTGTGCTTAGGAGCTGATGTGATTGAGAATGATGAGCTTCCGATGAAGGGCTCCAAGGTTCTACTAAAAGGGATGAGATACCCAGAGTTTGAGGTGCATTACCTTTCTCAACCTGTTTGTATAGTTAGTAATGTTTGTCCATGCTCTTTGTTTTTGCATTTCATTTAGCCTTGGGGATGATACGAAGTTCTAATGTTTATGGGATTGAAGCTTTTGGTTGATATTGATGGCTCATTATTGGCAACTTAATCTGTTTCTATGAATAATTTTGAGTTACATATTGAGTTCTACATATAATCAACTCATGTGGCATATCGCATATGTGTATTTGCTTTTCTCAAGCCTTTTAAGATTAAAATTTTAATGAAATTTATCTCATTTCTGGTTTTTTCTCACGATATCCTGCTCCTACTAGCAACAAAATTTTGGCTATTTCAGAGTAGTAGATTTGTTTTGACATACTATTACATGATTTGGTCTTTCCTCTGGTATCTGCATACTATAGGATTTTAGATAATGTAAAGTTTGTCTTTATTATTCCGATTCTGATGTTAGCTGCTGCAACAGAATTGGGTTTGTTCTCGTGGTTACAGACCCGCTCAGGCTTTGATGCTATGGAAACGCCTGTATGGAAATGATATTTGGGCTCACTGCAACGAAGAATTGGAAGGTTATTGCTTATGTTCCAACATTTTGGAATAAAATATTTTTTGGTTGGTTTTCGTAATTTTAATATGTTATCAATATAATGTCCATGTCGTAAGGAGAGCCTTTTCTCCATAAACACTTAATGGATTGAATGTAAAGAGAGGAGAAGGTGACCAGCTGTTTTGCTTTGCTTAGTTTTCACATATTGAAAAATTTATGAACTCCCTCAGATTTAAAATATTTGCAGTTTAGGTTAATGCATACATGTTAGAAAAATGGATGAAATTGAGGGTAATAGTAGATAAATGGTGTGATGATTGTATTAAATTTTGGAAAAGATAGGGGTAATAGTATAATGAATGTCTCGAAATGTTTAAATGACAATTAATTTGAAACATTTTAAAATATTTAGAAGACAAATACTGTGAAGCGGAGGGAGTAGTATATTGATGAACAGTTGCTACTTTTGTGTGTTGCAGTGTACTAAAAAGATCTTCTAATGAAATTTAATGTATCAATCTTAAGTTTAATGCTTTGCATCCAGTTGTCCTGCTAAACCATTGTTCAAGAACTCATCTGTTTTGTATGGAAAATAAAGAATTCATACCTATTTCATGTTTCACATCCCATTTACTTTATTTCTTCCATTTTTACTTTTAAGTCAAAACAAAGCGTTCGGTTTTTCTTTCTCTCACTTTCATGTTGCTCACTCATTCGATTGGAACTAAAACTGGCGGTCCAGGTTTGAACAAGGGATTCAAGAAGATGTTGGCTGAACATACTGAGTTGAAGGCATTACATTTGAAGGATATGTTTACGGCATCGGATGGAACCCGGAAAGTAAACACATCTTTTTTGCTATTTTATTTACACGTGTCTTTCTTCATTAGGCTGCATGTAGAAATATTCTGCTGCGTACTCGGACTGCTTTGAGAACTATCTCATTCATTTGAAAGTTGCAGGAGGTTACAGATATTATTCATATTGGAAGATGGACTCGTGATTGAAACGGTAGTGATTCCTTGTCATAGAGGCCGAACCACTGTGTGCGTTTCTAGTCAAGTGGGCTGTGCCATGAACTGTCAGTTTTGCTACACTGGAAGGCAAGACTGTTTGTTGGAATATGTTTTTTATGCTTGGTTTTCTTCATCCTTTTATGGTTTGAACTTTGAATAATGCATAAAACTATAGATACCTGCATTTCGTTTTGGAGTTAAATACACAAAACTACACAAGAATGATATTATTCTAGTTTAATTGAGTTGAAACTTGTACAGTTGGCATTTCTTGTTTTCTGATTTAGCATCTCTGGTTGTGTATCGTAATTTGTTTTTCAGAATGGGATTAAAAAGAAATTTGTCTACTGCTGAGATAGTGGAGCAGGCTGTTTTCGCAAGGCGCCTGCTTTCACATGAAGTAGGCGCTATAACAAATGTTGTTTTCATGGTAATCGTCGTCTGGATGTTCATTAACAGCATGATTATATATTGTGCGCCATAAGTTAGTTTTCACTATTTGAATTGAGATTTTATATCTGTAATCTGTATATATTCTTCCTTTTGAGGTTCCTGAGTAAAATGTTCATCCTCTTGATAGGGAATGGGTGAACCGCTTCAAAATATTGAAAATGTTATAAAAGCAGCTGACATATTAGTAGACGAGCAAGGCCTTCATTTCAGCCCTCGGAAAGTTACCATTTCAACCAGTGGGCTTGTTCCTCAATTGAAGCGTTTTCTTAAAGAATCTAACTGTGCATTAGCTGTAAGCCTAAATGCTACAACAGATGAGGTTCTCGCTGGTTACCCTGTTTTTCATTATCCATTTATGTTTTGCTTGATGCGTCAGGTATAAACTAAATTGATGCCTTGATCATGCGGAATGCAGGTAAGAAATTGGATCATGCCAATCAACCGCAAGTACAACCTTGAGCTGCTTCTTGGTACTCTTCGGGAGGAACTCTGCTTGAAACACAATTACAAGGTCCTGTTCGAATACGTAATGCTTGCAGGAATTAACGACAGGTTAGAATCCATCACCACATAGAAACACTTCTAGGCATGCCGTGTTGTTGCAAACACACTATTATCTTTCTTGACTTCTGTTCGTCCTGAATGACGTGCAGTATTGAAGACGCAAAAAGGTTGATCAGTCTGGTACAGGGCATCCCCTGCAAGATCAATCTCATTTCATTCAATCCCCATTGCGGGTCACAGTTCGCGCCAACCAGTGTGGACAAAATGATTGAGTTCCGGAACGTTCTAGCTGAAGCAGGGTGTGTTGTTTTCCTTCGACTGAGCAGAGGCGACGATCAGATGGCGGCCTGCGGGCAGCTTGGGAAGCCTGGTGAATTCCAGGTGCCCCTGCTCAAAGTACCTGAAAAATTTAAATCCGCCCTGGAAGTTTCTGTATGAAATTGGCAAATTGCTAATTATCAGAATATAAATATTCTATCGATACCAGGTCTAGTTATATATTTGCCTCAGTTTATTTATGCCTTCAATATTTACATGTTCTTCAATACAGTCTTCCTAATGTGTATTTACTCCAAGCTGAATACTGATCAGTTAATGTCAATTTACTTATTTTATAATAAAATTATATAACATCTCAATTCTATTTTATTTTATTTAATCTTTTACCTGAAGCACAAGTCATTTACACAAATTCTATCTCAATTTAATTAATTGGATCAAAATAAAATTAATGCTGTACAAGATTGTTCTAAAATAAATAATGAGGTAGCAATTCATTTGCTACCACTACTTCACCCATTGAAATCTTTATAAATGAAAGTAGCAAATTTTGTCAAACTTCCACTGTCATTCATTTGCTGCCACTACTTCACCCATTGAAATCTTTATAAATGAAGTAGCAAATTTTGTCAAACTTCCACTGTCGCTGTCCCAAAACATGTGCAACCTTTAATTTTTTTAATTTAAAAATTTTGATGATAATACTAAGTAAGAATTTTAAATTATATGTATTGAAAAATAAATAATGAATTAATGATGAAATGTGGGTCCATACATAGTAAAACTTGGATAGTATTGTTGTGGAAAATTTAATGATATAGATAGTAAAGTAGATAAATATTGATGAGACGCATATGTGGAAAAAAATGGGTAGTGTTGTTGTAGATGCTCTAACACTTGTAAGTTCGATAATTGGCTAAAGTAGTCAAATTCCGAACTTTCAAACTAGGTTGACACTTCGAATCTCGAGTGTCAATACTAAAATGAAAAATAAAAATAAAAATAAAACTCCTAACATTTCTATATCCATGCTTGGTGATGGTTAAATTTTTTTAAGTATAGCATTTCTTATTTGTACGTATGTCAATGTACATTTTCAACGATTAATAATTCAAATTCAGTATAAGTAAAAAAATTTAAAAATTTCATAGTATTTGAAAACTACTTCCTCCGTCTCACTACCCACCCAGCACGTATGCAAGACCTCACTTTATTATGTTTTTTCTTATATAACCATGACAAAAATATAAATCAAAGTACTCCAAAAAAAATTACTAATGTTACTCCCTCCGTCCCATTAAAAGTGACCACTTTCTTTTGGGCACTAGAATTTAGGTTGTAGTGTTTAGTAATTTTTTTTTGGTAAACGGTGACACTCATGTGTCGGCAAAGGTGTGTGGGAGCCCAAACCACACAAATTACAAAGGGGGATAAAGGGGAGGGATATTGGGCCGGGTGGGGATCGAACCCCCAACCTATGGTTGGAAGACGGGGGACTTGACCGCTAGGGTAAGTCCCCAACCCCAGTAGTGTTTAGTAATTAAAGTAATATGAATAAATTTGACTAATCTATTCAGCTAATTTATAATGGTTACATTTGACTTTTAACCATATTTATTATTTAACTTTGACTTATTGTTATCTTAATGATGTAGAAAGAAAAAAAAATAGTTAAGTGTGGTCTTGTTGGAATCGTCTAATCGTATAGTTTTCGAATATATATTTTATATAATTTTTATTTATACCTTGAGACACCCAAAAAATTGTTATATAATTGTTAAATATATATAGTTAAATCGTATTGTTATATAATTTTTCGAATATAGTTAAGTCAAATTGATATATTAATGGTTAAATATATAGGGATTTTGTGAAGAAAATATATTTATTATTATTATTATGTGGTTTTTAATTATACTTATATTAATCTAATTTGCTTAAAAAAAGAAACGTGCCCAACCTTGAGACACCCAAAAAAGAATAGTTGTCACTTTTAAATAAATAAACAATTACATAACAGAACCTCAGTACAGAGCTAAAACCCGAACAGTAGTCGGTACATAAATTGAGCGACAAAACAGAACCATTAACCATAGTCCCTCGTTACAGAAAGAGAACCAAAATCCCCAATTCTAAAACCCTAGAAAAAGCATGAGCGAAAGGCCGGTCCCGAGAAGGGAGAGTCCATGGGGTGTGTCTGAGGGATACCATCGCGAGCCGAAAGCCCACAGATGCAATGACCGTGCCGAGGATGTCATCTACGTAAGCCAATTTTGATGTTTTCTCCAAAAGTTTGAATTTTATGGATCGGACTACATAAATCGAACAATCAATCTTTTTTTTTTTTTTTCTCTTCTTCTTTTTTCTTTTTCCTTTTTCTAATATATATTTTGTATTATTTTTTTGGGGTAGAAATGTTGATTTAGTGTTCGAATTTTAATCTCTGGTTATCATATGTTGCTGGGAAGTTCATGCGTTGGCTTGGTTTGGATAATCGTGTCCTGTATTAAAATTTGATTGTTCAGAGTGTAATTGTAGAAAAGATGGAAAAGAGATTGAATTTCTGATCAGGGACAGTTTTTGGTGAGGATATGAAAAGCCTTGTGATTTACTGGAGTTTTAAGATTTCAGCTGTGTGCAATAGTCAAGGTTTGTAAGTTTCTTAGGGCAAGTTTTCAGTTGGGTGCTATTGTTTGATTCATCAGTGATTGTTTTCAGATAAGGCGCAGTGTGTTACTGTCTTTTGTAATTAACTCTCTTTGACTCTTTCGTCCATGATTTGTTGAATTGTACTCTGATTTGGGTGTGATTTATTGCCTTTATACGGCTAATTGAAAACATTGCAGTCTTTGGATAATAAGTAATGATCTAGTGCAGTTTCTGGTGCAGCTCTCTATACTTGTTATTATGCATGTTGGTTCGCATAGAATAAAATTATAGAGTTGCCATTCTAAGCTAGCATACTCTGGCTCTGTATGTTTTTGTTGTTTGTGTAGGCATGTTTTGAAGGGAACCCTTTTAAAACAATTCCAGGACCCTTCAAGCTGTTTTGGCGGTGCATGCGTTCGAAACCAGGGTAAACTTTCTGAAACTCTTTCTGCTTCTAATCTTTTTGTTGTTCCAGGTGTACTTTTAATCTTCTTATGAGTTATTTGAACATTGAACGCCTGTGCATTCTCACATAGATCATTTCTATGGATGCTTGATGAATTTTGCAGAAGTATCACCATACTTGGGGCGAATACTTTTGTAGGACAAAGATGAAGTGTTTGATATAAGTAGACAATTTTTCAGACAGCTCTTTTGGCTGTTTAAATTGAGAACTCTAAAATGCTATTTTGAAAATTTGGGCAACTCAGTGTTTTAATACGGTTTTTGTTTATTTTCATATATTGATTTCCATATTTATACTAAGACCAAAAATTTTACCGAACACTTCAATAGGAACCACTAATAGTTAAATCAGTGAATCCATGAAATAAATAAGCACACTAACCGACTGGTATCAGTTAAATCCTACTTTCAATCATATCACAGAACGACCATGTCACTCTTCTGATTCCCTACTAAATATTCCAGGCATATTGCTCATGCATATTTATGAAAAACATATTCTAAATCTATTTGATATTATACTTTTAATCTTTTTTACTCTTATGGATCCTTTTAGTAGACCACATTCAGATTGACTAGATTGTCTTGTTTCAGTATAAATATTCTTCCCTTTTGATTTTTGAATGAGATAATAAGATAACTACCCGAGTGTATGATTGGTATGCAGAGAAGAGCCGACTGAGCCATTCTACTACTTGGACCTCGAACCACCAAAAAGGAATGAAAGCAGCGAGAGTACAACTACAACCTCATAATATGATGCTACTCCGGTTGAATTTTAACATATCTTGCTGCCTGTGATAAAGGTATAATTCTGATCATTCTATTTCTATCCTTTGTAGCTGGTAGGTTTTTATGATCTCAACTCTCGACCTCTTTTCAGAATAATAATGTGATCAGCATTTACCTTTCGATGAAAACAAAGCATATTGTGTACCCCGTTTTGGGTAGATTCTGCTACATGAATTCTTCTGCTAAATAATCTTCCCTTGCAATTACCTATTACTATTTTTTATTTTTTATTTTTCTCAACAAACATTTCCAGATTTATTACACAAGTAGCCAACATGTAAAATGCAAGTACTCTGACACTAGCTAAATAAGAAAAAAGAAATAAAAATATTCATTCATTCCTAATCCCAAAAGGACTTGTGAACCAAAAAATGAAAAATCAGAACAAACTCAAAATCTAATAATCTGTAGGTGGTTTAATCCATGTGCCTCTCTGTCCCGATACAGAATCATTTGTCTGTAAAACGAACCAGCATCTTCCAAAAACGAACCATTGTTTCTGACATATAAGCATTTTGTTCCCCAAATTATCCATGGGCTTCACATCATAGTAGTTATGCATAACACGATTCCACAATCTTTGAACTAAAACATAGTGCCTACTATCTTCATCATCTCTGAACTAAAACATAGCGCCTACCATCTTCATCATCGGTATATCCAGATTTGTGGTTAAACCTTGTCCCATCATCTTTACACATGTAACGATGCTTTACTCTTCATCATCGGTATATCCAGATTTATGGTTAAACCTTGTCC
This sequence comes from Hygrophila difformis, assembly GCA_030278955.1. Lineage (NCBI taxonomy): Eukaryota > Viridiplantae > Streptophyta > Magnoliopsida > Lamiales > Acanthaceae > Hygrophila > Hygrophila difformis. The sequence continues at coordinate 43,584,314 of JAOANR010000013.1, read as the reverse complement.
CATCATCTTTACACATGTAACGATGCTTTACTCGTTTGCCTAATGGAGGAACAAACTCTATAATCGCAGCACGACTTCTCAGATTCGAAAGCATAATATTTAAAACTTTATCCATACAATATATGTCTAGTTTTCTTATGATGGGAGTACAACTGTACAACCAAGCAAGAAAGCATCCCAAAGACACTCAAAAGAAGTATAATACCAAGATGCATCCCCCTGTCCGAAATGTAGAGTGGCCCCTCCAATTATACCGAAGGTTTTGTCCAATAAATCCTGAAGATGAATGATGCTGAGATCATTTTTGGCATGGGGACTGATAGGACCATAAATAAATAGACTTAAAAAGTGGCATCGCATGAAGGAACTTCACCTTCAGGGTGAAGGGATTGAAGGAAAACAAATTTCCATCGTCTAGCTCGTAAGAGCATACGAGCGAGCAGCCATCCAAAATTGAAATACGGAACTTCGGCATTATCGAGTTCTGGAAAATCCCAGTGATAGTCATTGCAAAAAAGGATGATAGTATAACTTTAATTGATGGCCACCGTTGTCTTCTTTATGCACGTATTATGAATCGTAGGATGGTGGCAGGCGTGATCTAGGATTGAACAAAGACCACGACTTGCACACCGGTCCCAAAATACAGCGATCCCTGCAGGGATCGCAAATGTGCAGGGATCGCAAATGTATGAAGATTAAACCCAGCACGTCTAAAGAAAGATCGGACAAGCCATGTTTGTTGGACGACCTGGATGTCTGCAATTCTACCTCAACGTCCGCCGCCATTGAGCGAGAAAAGGGTTTGTCGGAGGCCTAAATATTAAACGGTGGATATAATGAAGTATGAATTTGGACTGTGTTATGTGAGGACTGAGGAGGGAGGTATATATAGATCTCTACTTTACATATTACTATATTGTAAATCTCTTTTTGCTCAACACAATTGAAAAAGTCCCTACATGTAGTTTTATGCGGCAGCATCAAGGATTAGAAATCAAGCTGGTCTCAAATTTTCAATAAGTCCAAATTAAATGAGCATTGTTGTCATTAGAACCATGAATATGAATGTCGTATACGGGGAAGTTCTGCAAAAGGTTTAAAACATTATTTTGTACTATGTTCTTTTTTTTTTTTTCTTTATAAAATGATTTTTCAAAAAACTAAAATCCATTTTTTAATTAGTGAATCCGAAGGTGATTCATTAACAGAATGTGCAATGGCTACAACACAAGAGCAACAAAGGCCACAGCTGCAGCTTTGGGATGAAACCAAAATCCCAAAGTATATCCAAAATCCCTACACCACCCTTCTTTTAAGGGTTCTTCATCTTGATCCTCAGTTTTCTGGCCACAGCTGCAGCTTTGGGATGAACCCTTTTACAGGGATCATTTTGTTCTACTTCCACCCAATTTATCAACTTCAATATCACCTTTTGAGGAACTATGCTACCATCCCAATAGTCCCTTTTCCCTTTACATTTTCTCATCCCCTCCTTCTCCAGTGCTTTCTCCAGGAACTCCATGAACCACTTCCCTGCCTCCTCCTCAATCTCCCTCCCCAACTTGATGCTGTTCAACAAGCTTGATGATGTACATGAAGAAGCAGAGGCCACCGGTGCTTTGTTTTCGTCGTTATCAATATCCACTGGCGCTGATCTCAAATGCTTCATTGGAGACCACTTCACCAGTGGATTACCGCTCCTCTTGGATGGGAGTTTATCCGAGTTTGGTTGTTTTGTGATCGCGATGGAATTGGGCCGTGTGCTGCTGTTGTCTTGTATGGCGGCTGATTGGAGAGATGCTGTTTCTTCCAGTGTTTGGACGACCTGTGAATGGAGTTCGAGAAACTGTTCGAAACAGGCTGCTGGAGACTCCACTTTCGCTGATTTTATCAACTCCGAAAACGCCCTACAAAGCACAGACAACGGTAGTAAAACAGTGTCCAATATGCTTATCAATCAATAACATTACAATGTTGAAGAAGTTTGCAGGAAAGTATGCTCCTACTTGAGAGAGCGAATGATTTTATCCGAAGCTGTTGCTTCCCTCATTGCCTGAACCGCGATCTTCTGCGCTGTTTCCTGCTGTCGAACAGCTTCCTAAAAATGCACCACAACTGTGATCAATAATCAGGCAAAAAAGTATACAAGATCCATAAGGTGTTTGAGGAACTCACTTTTCCAAGCGAGCCGAGCTTTCCAGGCAAATTCAAGTTAACAGTAGCAGTGTTTTTCGACACTGAACAATCATCGAATGAAGTAGCCGGGATTTCTAGATTGCCCAAACTCTTCCTCCTCTGAAACATACACATACACGCTCAACACCATTAGTCTCCATATAGGATTTACAGGCAAAGAAAGATCAACAAAGGCAAAGATGTACCTACAGCTTTGTTGGAGGAACTTTTCGAAACACTGCCATTGTTGACAGCACAGCTTTTCCTAACCAATGGAGGAGTCTCCCCCTTTCCTACAACCACTTTAGGCCACACCCCAGGCTTGGCAGCACTTCCCTGTCTTGCAGAAGCTGCAGAACTCCCTGAAACCTTAGCTGTACTCGAAGGCGAGCACCTGTCGAAATCCAATGGGGTCGGCTTCAGAAACCGCGGCGACACAAGGCTGTCGCTCCAGGACACTCCTCCCATTGCCCACGACCCCCTTGTAGGAGCCGAGAATTGGGGGTTGATTTTAAGCCCAATTTTGGCACCTTTCCCTGTCAGCCCCATTAAGGGCTCCGGTGTGCTCACCAATGGGTGCCTTCCCGGCAGGGGCCTGGCGCCCCGGACTATGGGAACCGGGGATCCGGGGTCGAGCCTGTCGACGTACACAAACTGGCCCAACTGCAACGTGTTGCTCATTACGAGGTCGTCTTGGTCGAAGGGGAGGCTGACGTAGATGGAATGGGATGAATCTGAGAGTTTGAGGTAGAATCCGTGTCTCGGCAGGAGGCTTTTCTCGTCGAGATCGGCGGGGACAATGTCTGAAACTTGCAGCAGGGAGCTCCTGTGCTCGCCTGTGGGCTTCACTCCTGTGTTCATCCCATGGAGAAGCTTTAACAGGATTCCAGAAGCTAAACCCGCCATATATTAACCTCTGATTCCTATTCTCCCTCACCTTTTCAATCCCTAAATTCGAATAATTGGGAAAGGCACAGAGACAAACGTACATCAATCAACGCCACGGGCGCGAAAATTTCCCCCCCCCATTTTTCGTTCGAATTAGCGTAATCAACCCCTAAACTCGCGCAATTAAAAGGCTGAAACGCTGATATCGACAAATAGTCGAACAAAAATTCAAATTAGGGCAAATGGCCGCCACAACTCCTCTCGTATCACACCCAGAATCCAAAGAATCGAGAAAAAGTAAAAACGGGAAATTCAAGAATTGGGGAAGCGATCCGAAGGTTTTCTTCTCAAGTTCTTTGAGGAAATATTTGATCTTGTTGCGCTCTCTTCCTCCGTTGGTGGAGAAGCTCAAAGGTCGGCAACAATGGCGTGTATTTAAACTGTGAAATAGAAGTACTTCAATTTTTCAGAACGTTGAAGAAGAGAAACGGCCGTTCTATCAATGTGGCGGTCAAGTGCTGAATAAATTTTTTTATTTTTTTTAAATATTGCAATTTCTTCTTTTAATTTATTTATTTCTTTCTTTTTTTCTTTTTTTTTTTTAAAAAGGAGTATCGTATTTTGGGTTGCGACTTTTGGCCTAAAAGCAGAATAAATTAAAAAGTTTTTAATTTGTGGGAGGGCTGTAGCCTGTCTGTAGGTGTCTGGCATGGTATGGCATGCTTTTTAATAAATTTCACACAAATTTTGAATATTCCGGCAATAAATGGATATAAATTTTTTTAAGGTATATGCAGATTCGGAATTCAATTTTGTATATATATTTTAAATTTTGAATCATTTTGGCAGCAAGTATTTAAAATTTTGAATCATAATATGGATATGTTATGTATAACCAATTAATGCCTGGTTTAAAAATTTTGTTACCACTAATCAACGTTTTTTTTTTTTTTTACTGAGGTTATAAATGCATTGAAATACTTCCTCCGTTCTCATTTAAATGCTCTCATTGCATAGTAGTAATTATTCATCAAGTAACTTTGATCAAAATTTTTAATATAGTTCTATAATATAAATGCTCCCATTGCGTGAAATGCAGAAGTGGAGCATTTATATGAGAACAGATGAAGTAGAAGGAATATTACTCCGTCTCTAACATCACATAAATTACTAGTTTTTTGGTGCAAAATATTTGATCTAAAACAAAGGTGTGTTTTTTGCTTATCCAAAAAAGAAAAGGTGTGTTACTGTTTCCCATTGAATGTCTAATGTGTCGGGACTTAGTGATTAGTGCCAACAAAATATGGAATGCGTTTATAGATTAAAAAAAAAAAAAAAAAAAAAAAAAAATCTAAAAATTATCTAGTACTCTTTCTGTCTCATTTAACCTGTCTTCTTTTATTTCTATACACAAATCAATACACTTATTAAACCGTTCATATCTCAAAATATGTACAACAAAAATTATGTAAATTGTATATTCTAAAACTACATGATTATACGATTCTAACAAGATCCAACTCGACTATTTTTGTTCAAATATATACTTGCAATAAAATTGAGTCAAAGTTAAACAATAAACAGTGTCAAAAAGTCAAACATAACAACTTAACTGGGACGGAGGGGTATTAATTTTTTTTTTTGATGAGTACACGCCGAGGCGCTGGCTAAGAAGAAAGCTAACAAAACCTACAGCAAGGGGGGAGGGAAAGGGACAACAAAGAAACCAAAAAGAATTAATTCCGGGGAAACCAAACACCCGACAAGTCCGCAAAGAGGGCAGGCCGAGTGTCATCTGGCGGGAAAGCCCATGTCGTAAAAAACTCCTCCGACTTGGCGCCTCGCTTAGCAAGCAGATCAGCTACAGCATTGCCTTCCCTAAGAGTGTGGTGCCAACAGATCCCAGGATGAGCAATCAGTAGATCAGATATCTTATTCACTAGGGGAAATAGCCAATGGTTAGAGGGAACCCCCTTAGTGATAAGACGAAGAGCTTCCAAAGAGTCCGTGAAGCAGCAGGCAACAAAGATCCCGAGAAAAATCAAACGTTTGATCCCGTTCCAGATACCATGGAGTTCCGCATCGATATTGGTGGCCACTCCAATATATCCAGTAATACCATCACGCCAAGTACCATCACCCGATCGAATCACACAACCAAACCCGGCCGGACCTGGATTGCCAAGAGAACTTCCATCCGAGTGAAGAACAATACCTGTAACGTTATAGGGATTCCAATTAACCATCCTAGTGGAACATTGACGACTGGCATGAGAGCACGACGCAGCATATATGCGCCCCAAGGCACAGGCCTCCCGAGCAGCAGCCTCCGGAATCGGTGTCACTCCTCCCAAGCTAGCTCCATTACGTCCTTTCCATGCACACCAAAAGGCAGCCCACTGATGTGCCGTCCATGCCGAGCATAAGAGTGAGAAAGCCTTGGAGAAATTATTGTCAAGCTCAGTCCAGTGACCAGGCGGTTGCCAACCGATCATCCTCCAAATAGAAGCTGTCCAGGGGCATTGGAAGAACACATGCCAAGCATCCTCAACATCCGCTCCACACATCACGCAAGCACTCGAGTGAGTGAGCCCACGGCGTTGTCTCAGCTCGTTAGTCGGGAGAGCGTTCATAGCCACCAACCAAGCGAGCATACGCACCTTCTCCGGGGCATCAATCCGCCATACCCAGGAAACCGAACCTTGTTTATCCGCCAGGCGACTTGCAAGAAGCCAATAATATCCGGATGACACTGAATATCTCCCATCCGATGTGCCTATCCAACACCGCCGATCCGTGGTCGCATCATGAAGAATAATGGGTCCATGATGCTTCACCTCTTCTTTAATTTCTTCCGGCAGCTGTGTATATAGCAGATTCCATTGAAGATGGCCATCCACCACAACATCTTTAATCGCTAGTTGGGAGTCAGCAATGTGAACAAAGGGTATCCGTGGTGCAATCGGCCGGCCTTTAAGCCAAGAACTGAACCACAAGCTACATTGCCCATTCCCCAGTCGAACACGAAATCCATCCATGAAGAGAGGGGCGCATCTGCACAAGGCTCGGTACACCGGGGACGCAGCCGGTCGGCTAGGAAAGGTGCCTTGAATGGCACCATACTTCGCCACAAAAAATTGCACCCAAGGCTTGGATGTATCAATCAGGACGTCCTGGAGGAGTTTGCCAAGCATAGCGGCATTCATCTCGCGACAACTCCGAACACCAAGGCCTCCCCATTTCCGTGGCATGGCGACCTTATTCCAACTAACAAGGTGAAGTCCATGGCCACGGGCATCTTTCCAAATGAAACAGCGCACCAGCCGATCAACTTGCGTGCAAATAGAGGCTGGCAACCAAATATTCTGCATGGTATATGCTGGTATCGAGCAAAGGACAGACTTTGCCAATGTCACACGTCCCGCTTTATTGAGGAGAGCCCGTTTCCACGAGCCCATTTTAGCATGCATGCGATCTATCAGAAACTGGAAGTGATCGGTGCGGAGTCGACCATGTATAACCGGAAAACCCAAGTACTTCCCCAGGTCCGACGTAAGATCAATGCCAAGTACTGAAGCTAGCTCCACCCTCTTATGGTCAGGCACAGAATGAGACGTATATAAGGTAGACTTCCCCGGATTAAACCTGAGCCCAGCTTGTCCCGCAAAACATGAGAGCACCTCATCTATACAATGGCAACTGTGCATGGAGGCTTCGGAGAATAACAACAAATCATCCGCGAACATTAAGTGGGATAGAGGAGGTGCACCACGGGCAATCCGAACGGGGCACCATCCACCATCCTCCACTTTAGCAAGGATACTTCTGGAAAGTTTCTCCATAATAATTAAAAAGAGGTACGGCGAGAGAGGGTCGCCCTGCCTAAGACCTTTAGACGGCGTAATAGGAGACATAGGCGAGCCATTCCACAATATAGAATACACCGGGGATCGGACACAGAACATAATAATGTTGACGAGCTTAGTTGGAAGCCCCATCTCAATAATGCAATGTTCCAAAAAATCCCAGTCCACGTTGTCATAAGCTTTCTCAAGATCCACCTTGATTAAGAATTCCTGGGCCCGGCGATTTTTATTCTGAAAGGAGGACACAACCTCCTGAAGGACTAGAGCATTACCAGAGGTGCCTCGGCCTGGAAGGAAGGCCGGTTGGAATGGACCAATGTAGTGTTGTAGCAAGGGGCGTAGACGATTAACAAGCACTTTAGTGAGAACCTTGTAGCACACATTGCAAAGGCTAATAGGTCTATATTGTCGAATTTCTCTAGGCACCTCCATTTTAGGGATCAGGCAAATGAGAGTAGTAGCAATAGCAGTATCAAAATGGCCGAGAGAGAAGGAATCCCTGACAAAAGAGTAGACTGAAGCACCAATCGAGCCCCAATATTTTTTTATAAAACATTGCCGGGAACCCATCGGGACCGGGGGCGGAGAGACTTCTCATGTCCATGACTGCCTTATGCACTTCATCCACTTCCACCTCCCTATCCAATACATCCGCCGATTCCATGCACGGCAAGGGAGCCAACGTCTGTTGCACAGCTTGGGGCCGGTTAGTGTGGCCAAATAGCCACCCGAAATGGCCTCTCACATGAGCCTGGAGTGCATTGTCATCAGTGATCCAATTGCCATCAACCTCCAACCCTTGGATTTTATTCCTCTGTCGTCGAATGAGGGTTTGGGTGTGGAAATACTTCGTGTTACGATCCCCCAGTTTCACCCATTTGTCGCGGGATTTCTGGTACCATAGAGTTTCCTCTTGTTGAAGAACCTCATCAAGCATCCTCATCAGCTCAAGCTCCAACAGTCTCACCCGAGCAGAGTCCACTCTAAGAAGATAGCGACGAACTCCCTCAAGCCTCTTGATCAGCCTGCGTTTCCTCAGGGGGATATTACCAAAGGACTGACGATTAAATTGAATTGACGACTCCTTGACCTGTTCCAGCTTATCCCGGAGGGAGCCCTCATTCCAATGCCAAGCCGAATCCACAATATGAATGTATGATGGATGATACGCCCAAGCATATTCCCATCTAAAGGGTCTAGGCACCCGTCTGTCCACACTGTTCACACAGCGCAAGAGGATCGCATTATGGTCGGAAGCTCGACGTGGAAGCACCTCAGCCGTGCCACAAGGAAATTGGGTGATCCAAGAAGCATTGGCGACCGCACGATCCAACTGTTTCCTAGCTAGTCGACCCCCCGTAGTGTTCCTTTGCCACGTATATAAATCTCCAAAGGTAGAAACCGTATCAAGTTGACAATCATACAACATCTGTCGGAATAAATCACATTGACGAGCTGAGGTATCCATCCCAAACGCTTCCGAGGCGGACAAAACCTCATTCCAATCACCAAGAGCGAGCCAAGGTCCCTGCAAGGAGGTGTGGACCTGTCGCATGTTTTCCCAATCCATTATGCGCCCATGCGAAGTAGGGCTGGCATATACAGCCGAGAAGGACCATGCTGCGCTTCCTGTAGACACCTGCACAGTGATAATTCGTCCAACATTCCCAAGCACATGGAAATTGAAAGGAATACCACATTGTCGGAGAACCCACAGCCCACCTGAGCGACCAACACACTCCCATATAGCAACAGCCTCATAGCCGAGTCTGTAGAAGAAAACCCTTAATTTATCAAAGGGCCCTTGCGGTTCCATGATGGCAATAACCGAAGGTTTATAAGTCCGAAGAACATCGTTAACATGGCGTTGAGTATTCCTATTCATGGAGCCACGAATATTCCATGAAAGGATTGAGAAGTGATTGAATTCAATCATTAAAAAACAGGGTTGTTAAACGTCGGTCCCCGATCTGCCACAGCATCAGTCTGCATGTTCGGATCATCACCCTCCAATTCGAACAAGGAATTGTCAGTTAACTTGAATTGAGAGTTTGGCTCATGGCCATCAGATTGGTTTCCCTGGTTCAGGGATGAATCCGTCTCCATTTTATTGATATCATACTCCAATGCAAGGAACGAGTTAGACGTTGGCGTGAATCTGTCATCTTTCTTTGAAACACGTTGTCGCTTGCCTTTAACCTTTCAGGTCGAGGTGTCCACTACAGTCTCCACAGGATTAACCAAGCTTGGATCTGCATGAACTCTTTGGGAAGTATCCCCGCCCTCACTCTCGGTTCGTAGAGTTTTGACATCCATAGGTTTGTTGTTCAGTGGGGGCTTCGGTAACCCTACTCCAGAAACCCTAGTCTTGCTTTGGTCAACCCGAGGCTTCCGCGGGGCCCGTTGAACAGTAATCCAATCACCATGTGTGGCAATATGTTCGGCTGCGGGGGCGGCTGATGAGAAGCCACTTGACAAGGTAAGATCTCCATTTCCTTTCCCATGCAAAGTTTCCTTGGTATGCTGGTCACGAGTTTCCTTGCTAGCCGGATACCCTTCCTTATTGTTTGTTCCATCATGATTACCTTCCTTATGAACAGGATCTTTCCCTTTACCAGCAGGATCAACAGACGCCGGAGCTCCACTCTCATCGGAGTTACTGGCTTCAGCGGGAGGCACCGCCGGTTCATCAACTTTGCAACACGCAGGAGAGCCATGTTGGAATTTCCCACACTTATTGCAAATATTGTGGAGTCCTTCATAGCAAACTAATTGCCATCGACCATTCACCCTCAACTTGCCAATGACCGGACGTGTTAGGTCCACCTCGACACATACCCGAGCGAAGTGGCCCCTATTCAAATCTTTAGTGTTGTTGTCAACCTTGATAAACTTACCAATACGAGATGCAATAATCTCCATCGCCTCTGCATCATAGTATGCAGCCCTAAGGCCGGGGAAGCGTACCCACACCGACGTCTTGAGCACGGCCAAATCCGAATCCATGAACTCCCTTGTCCATGGGATCACAGCCAACAAATGGTCGAAGAGAGTCCAAGGGCCCCCAAACAATGCTTTATTCCTATCGTCAGCCTCACTGAATTTAGCCATGAAATATCCATGCTCGACGTCGAGAAGTTCAAAGTGACCTTTCGGGCTCCATAGGCGCGTCAACCTATCCTTAAGTGCAACAACACCAATCCATTTGCCAAGCAACTTAATCACCAGCGCGTCTTGAAAGGGTAGGCACAATCTTTCCATGGCTTCCGGGCCGAACACAATGTCAGGAAGAAGGGCATTCCCATCAACACAACCATGGGTAACCAGTTCAGAGAGGGGCTTTCCCGGTGGGGAGGGAGGCAGTGAAGGGGATCCTTTCCCAAGCATGATATCACGAAAGGATGGTTTGGAGGCGGGGGGAACGGCTGCCGGATCCGGAGGCTCCGGCGGCAACACCGGAGAGTCGGGAAGGGAACGGGGAGAGCCTTGAGAGAATTCGGGATCCATCAGATAAGCAGCTTGAGGAGAAAGAAACAAACACGACCTTTCAATTTAAAATATCACTAATAATTGACATGAAATTTTATACACTCTCTCCATTGATAAAATTTAGAATAAATTTGAACTCCACTCTACTAGAAAAAATAACATAAATCTCGAGGGAGATTAGTAGACAATAACTCGATTAAACAAACTTTGTTTTTCAACATAAGGTACTTTCTTTCGTAAAGCTTCAAAAGTGGACGTTGGTCAACCATATAAAGTACTTCCTCCGTTCCTTTTTATTTGACACGGTAGGAGTTTTGTCACTGTTCATTGAGTAACTTTGATTCGACTTTTTAATACAGTTATATAGGATAAAAAATAGTCAAGTGAGATCTTGTTAGATTCGTCTAATCATAGATTTAGAATATCAAAGTTTCATAATTTTTACTTGTACGCAATTTGAGTTATTGAAGATTGAAAATGTGTATTGAATTGCGTGAAATATGGGTCCGTGGCAATTAAAAAGAATCGGAGGTAGTACTAAAAAATCGAAATTTAGGTTGAATTTAAGGCAAAAAGTAAATCAAAATATGGAAAAAGAAAAAGGAGATTCAAATGATGTTATATATCTATATATAAAGAAGATAAATTGAAACCCGACCAAAATCTTCACCCAATATCAAAGCTTAAACTACTAGAGCCTTATACTAAGGCCCCGTTCTCTACAACTTATTTTCAGACCTTATTACTTATTTTTTTCCAAAATCAGATCAGACCAGATCAGATAAGAAACATTCAGATCAGACCAGATCAAATCAGATCAGATCAGACCAGAGCAGACCAGAAACATTCAGACCAGATCAGATCATTATAATACAATTACATAATTACATATAATATTTTTTTTAAAAAGGCAAAAACATATAGGAATGTATGCAAATATTATTTATATTGTACTTATTTAATACTAATTTTAAAAGTATTTTTCAAAATATTTTTTTGCTCTTCAAAATATTATTTAAATATACTAGTCACGTTTTTAATATATTTTATATTATAAATACTTTCAAAATATAGTTTTAAATACTTTCATTAAATATTTTTGAAATATATTAGAAAATACTTTCAAAAATATTTTCAGAAATAACTCAACATAATAATAAAAACTATTAATTATTATTATTATTATTATATATAATAAATATTAAATAGTAATTATTAATTTTTATTATTATATATTATTATTATTATTACCATAATTTAATTAGAATCAAAACAGCTTATCGAAAAAAAATAATTAGAATCCAAATATAAATAAAATAAGATCAGAACAGATCAGACCAGATCAGATCAATTCAGATCAGACCAGATCAGACCAGATGGAATCAGACCAGACCAGAAACATTCAGATCAGATCAGACAAATTCAGATCAGACCAGATCAGATTTTACAAATTCAGATCAGACCAGAAAAATTAAGGCCTAGAGAACAGGGCCTAATTTGGTATAAAGCTTTATTTGTTTTTGAATATATAACCTATGATTTCGAAAAGAAACATAAAATTCAATTGTGAAAAAATCACATAATTTCAATTTGAAAATGCATTATCTCACCTATGCAACAAAAAAAAAAAAACATCTGTAATTTTTGGCATGGTATTGGGTGTTTGAAAGAAGTAGGGATGGCAATGGATCGGAGGTGGATCGGAGAAGGGTAAATTCACCTCCGTCCATCAGTGTTATTTCATCATCCAATCCATCCATCATCCATTTAAAACTCAACCCAAATCCAATCCACCCATCAACCACGGGTGGAACGGGTGGATCGGGTGAGTAATGGATTTGAAAATATATATAAATTTGCAATAATTTATATTCAAAGTTAATTCATGTATGAACATCGTAAAATTTAGGAAACCATACTTAATTTGTTATATATGGAAGCGAAGTGTAAATGAAATAATAATATCCAAAAGTGGAGGAATCGAACACTGGGAATGAAAGAGTCAAACGAGAAAATTATAAAACACGAGTCTTGACATGAGGAAGATTAATCGATAAGGCATTCCTTAGCAATGAGTGATGTATTTACAAGGGAATTGTGAAAGATTGGAACGGCGGAAGGGACCGTGGAAGAAAAAAATGGAGGAAAAACCATGTAGTATATTTTTTACTAAAATATATTGAGTATACATATTTAATAAAATATAACGGGTGATTGATGGTTTGGGTGGTGGGTTGGATGATGGATCGGGTGGTGGGTTGGATGAGCCTAGATTCATATCCGACCCGATCCGTCACCCGATCCACCCATCACCCTATAAGAATCCACATTTTGTCGAATTTTTATCCATTTCGGCGGATCGGGTGGGTCGGATTTTGGGTGGGTACGGGTGAAATTTCCATCCATAGAAAGAGGGCAAAACATGGATGGTTTGATAGGGTTGAAGATTAGGGCCCCTTTTTGTCAAAACAACTAAACAGAACTAGCTTATTCAAGGCAATTTGAAATAAATTAGCTTATTTAGAAAGATAAAATAACTTTAAATAGTGTTCAATCAGTTATTTATGAAACCGCTGTAAATAACAGCATTTTAATTAATTATTACTCACATAATCAGTTAATAGCTAATAGCTAATTCCCAAACAGGGCCTAGAGGAAGTTGGAGCTATTATTAGACACTTGAAGCTTTTGGAAACCTAATGGACTCGCTTGGAAATTGTTCTAAATTCTAGTTTGATTTGCATTTGATTCTTTTGCAATGTGGTGTTTGCAGAGTGATACTACCTCCGTTCCTTAATATTTACCACGGACCCACATCTTACGCTATCCAACACACATTTTAAATCCTTAATAACTCAAATTACATATACGTAAAAATTATGAAAATTTGATATTCTAAATCTATGCGATTAGACGAATCTAACAAGATCTCACTTCACTATATTTTATTTTATATAATTGTCTTAAAAAGTCGAATCAAAGTTAATCAATGAACAATGACAAAATCCTCAATGTGTCAATTATAAAGGAACGGATGAAGTACAATATTAATTGTGCCTAAAGAGTCGCGTTACAACAAATAAGGCACATGCTTATTTTTTGTTGTTTATGACTTCTACTAAAATTATAAAATCTCACTTTTATCTAAATAAATTTATTTTCAGAAAGGATATAAATATAATCATATACATAAGCCAACAATTTGTAATATTGTACGTAATAATGTTATTGTTTAAATAAACTTAAAATCGTCATTTGATTAGTCACTTAAGTATGCATGTAAAAAAACTGCTTTGGGAGAGACGCCCTTCATTGCCCATGCAGATCCTCGAGGGATTAGTCTTGGGCTCAATGTGAACTCGGGATACCCTGTAATTTACAAAAAAAAGAGTTTTTTTTTTTTATATATAAAAAAATATCCATGAAAACCGGAGCTTCCTCTTGTAGAAGAATGGAAGAAATGAGATTGTACAAACGTAGCTGCAAAATAGCAACTTCTTTAAGGATTTTTCCATGTTTATTAGTGCTAAATATTCAGTTTGAAATACCATTTATAGTATAATAAAGGATAAATTAAAGGTGATATAAATATTGAAATATATCAGTCAACCATCATTAATTACGAGCTTACTCATTACTAATCAAATAAAGTTTAAGCTTAAATTTGTTTCAAGTTTGATGTTCCAAGCTCGTATAATATGTTAACCACAACAATTCAAATTTAAAACTTATTGGTGTTTTTATACAATCCAGTTACGGTTGCCCTTCAAGAGCCTTTAGGTGCAGACATCACAAAAAAGGCGTATCGCATCACAAAACACTTATCTGAGCATCACATTTTTGACATCACACAACACATGTGTCCCAACACACAAAATACATCATTTCATACATGACACAACACAACTCCCACCACACGCAGCCACCTGCACACTAACCCCTTCCGTTTTTATGTATATGTTTTATGTTTTATTTTATTTGTTCTTTTACTAAATTATTATAACGTCCCTTTCACAATAATAGGCGATAGTTCAGAAGTAATTAGATGATTTTTTTTTTAATGAGAATTTATTCTAGTGATCAAGTCCAACATCTTTTCCTAACATGTATAGGTTGTTCAGTAAAAAAAAATTAGAGGATTTTTTTTAATTTTTTTTGGCGATGGTTTGAAATTGAAATAATTTTAAATGATTGTGTTGGTATTGAAATTTAAACTAAGAGTTTAAAAAGTGAAGTTCGTAATGAAAAAAAAAATGTAGAAACATAATGTTTAGAATTTGGCCATTTTCCACACTCGAACTTTATTTTATTGACCCAAAAAGACGGAAGTTGAAAGATTCGTAACTTTTAAATGATTTGGCCAATAGTAAATTAGCAATAGCGAATTTATTGAATAGGTGTGTTTCTTTCAAATAATAACAATTTTACTTATTTTTTACTCATGTAAAGAATTGATTAGAATTTGTTTTATAAATTATTATAAATATGTTATAAATGTTACTACTAATTATATTTATATAGAAGATTTATAAATATTGACACTTATGTGTCGACAGAGTGTGTGAAAATCCAAACCACACAATAATAATTCGTGATAACTATTTTTTTTTTCTTAACAACCTATAGGAATAATTGGTGATAAATTGATATAAATATTTATATTTTAGAATTGTTACCGAAAAGTTTATAAATATTTATTCCCAAAAAACAAAAAAGTTTATATAAATATTAGTAGATGCAAATTTAACAAAGTGGACATTTAAGAAAAGGGTAAATTTAACAAAAGCTGTGTTACCTTCAGCTACTATTAATTTTATTTTTTTCCCTTCGGCAGGAATGTTATTTATAAAATTAAAATTAAAGAATTAGTAAATTTTTTTATTGAGCACGATATTGGGTCTCACCCCACTATCTCAATCCCCCAGCCCTCGCCGTCGCTGAGCGTCTGCGCCACCGCGTCGCATGCTATTGAGCCGGCGTCTTTGCCCCTTGCAACCGTTCGTTGGGAGCAAAATTCTGCCGCTTCTCCGCTTTAATTGGTGAGATGTCTTCTCCTACGGTAGGATTGATTGATATGGAGAGAGTGTTGGTGCGAGCTGGACTTTTGCCCTAGCTTTTTTCGTTTTTTCTAGTGTCAATTTTAATTGGGTATGGTGTTCTTCTTGATTTATTTGGGCCATGCGTTGCAGGTTTCAATTGAATTTGTTGGATTGCTGCAGAAATTAGAGTTTTTTTTCGAAGATTGGTGCTCCTTTATTCAGGTACCACGAGTTTTGAGTTTTTTTTTTTTTTTTTTTTTTTTTTTGTTGGTTTACATATCTGTTACATGGGTCATGCATCTGTGAGGTTTGCAACACTTTTCTTATCCATTTCGATATGGGTCATAGAGTAACCTTAGGGTTTCCCCATCCCCCTCGTCGGTTTGATTGGTTGAATTAGGTTTTTTAGAATATGCTACTTGTCTTGACAGGGCGTGTTCGTCACTGAGCACATTATAGATTGGGGTTTGTGGGATTATGATGCTGACTATATGCCTAAATTAGATTTTGAAATGAAGGGTTCCTACAATTTCACCTCCTCTGGGTCTGGTCTTCTGGACAGCTGCTGTTTCATGCTTCAATTCACATAGGTCTGATGATGCCTTTATACTGAATTTGCTTAGGCTTATCGGCTAGCTGTATAAGATTAAGGTTCTGGTTCCCAGCCACTGTTAATGTTTCCAAGCTCAAGTTAAATAACTTGTTATTTTAAATTCTCTCAACTGTCAGAATCTTCTTTGGACGTTACTATAACTTATTAAGATATGACTCGATCTCTTATTTTATTGGTGAGATTAATTCCGGTTTTGGTATTATGTGCCAGGTGCATAAAACTATTTAATATAGGATAAGATTATACAATGATTATTGAAGAACTGTAGTTTGAATATAATCAGCATCCTACCATTCCACATATTTTAACATGTGAAAGAGTTGCTTTATTAAATTTGCTCGGGTATAATTTAAACCCGGCAATTCGTATGTTGATTGAATAAAAACATATACTGCATTTCACATAGTAAACCAAAGTACTTAGATTAAATATACATATTCACATTCTTGTTAGACTACCTTCCAGATAACATGGCTCATTTTATCTCGTCTTATCTTATCTTATTTTCTTGTAAAGAAGAAAATTTTCCAGATCTATTGCAAAATCTGACTTTTAATATATTATGCTGTGATGGTACACTTCAGCTCAATTTTTTCCATTGTTACTATTTAATGAGAAGTTAGGTTTTCATGCATATTTAAACTTCTTTTGATGATTATGATATTTATTAGGCAACATGCATTGGCGTTTATTCCTGTGTCAGGAACTGCCACGTGTGAAATTGGTTTTATGAACAAAGAGATTATGATGTGGCAATTTTTTAGGATGACTCCCTTTCTCATATATCCAGTTAAAACACGACAAGTGCCATGTTTTTAATTGAGTTTCTTTAAAGAATAGTAGTCACAGTGAAGACATGAACTGTACATGTTTTCAAACACAATATTGAATATATCATGAATTAAAGTAACTGAGTTGATGCAGCATAGACAAATGCGGAGACCCAAAATCAATGTGCATGCTCTTATCATAAATACTTAATACTATGCATGTTTTGAAAGACCATAAAATTGAATATAATTGATTTGGGTAATTGGGTTTATTTCGAATTCTGATCTTGTTAGTTGTAACGTGTTATGCTGTCATGAGATAATGCTACTTTAGCTCACTATAGGATTATTAATAATTTTCTATCAAGAGAAATCTGGCTAGTCATTTTTTGTTTTCTTACAGTGATAATGGTATTTATTAGACCATATACACCAGCCGTTATTTCTGTGTGAGGGACTGCTACACTTGAAATAAATTTTATAAAAAGCAAAGTGTAATGTGGCAATATTTTGGGGAAAATTGAACATGCTCTCTTCTTGTTTATCTCATTCTTTTAGTTTCAATCAGTGATTTGAGACAGAAAACAGCGTGTAATTGTGCTTGAATTTTGATTCAATTTCATAGATTTTTAAGAAGTCGCATTTTTGCGACTTTGGTTAATAGTCCCTCCGTTTTTTTTAAAGGTTACGTTCTGAATTTTTTTACGGTTCATTGTAGCACTTTGAGTTCTATTTTTCTTGTAGTTATAGAATACCAAATATAGCCAAGTGAGATCTTGTTGGATTCGTCTCATCTTGTAGTTTTTAAATATCAAATTTTTAGAATTTTTACTTGTACCGAATTTGAGTTATTAATCGTTGAAAATGTGTATTGGCATACGTGCAAATCGGAAGTGTAACCTTAAAAAAAACGGAGGAAGTATATTTCTTTCATAAAATTTAATGACTTTTTAAAATTACTGTGAAGGTAGTTTATTCTTTGCCAGCTTTTTTGGATCAAGATTTATTGCCCTACAAAAAAAAGGAAAAACACAACATATTTGATTTTTTTGGAAGGAGCCGAAGCCAGAGAAAGTGTGGTGGGAGTCCATGCCACACAAATCACAAAGGGATAAAGGGGAGGGATAGGGGAATCGAACCCGCAACCCTAAGGTTGGAAGGCATGGACTTGGCCGCTTGGGCAAGTCCTCATCCCCATTCCCCACACAATATATTTGATTGATAAACTGTTATGTTTTTCTATTGTTAAATAATTAATTATTTTCTTATTCTTCCTTTCATTCTATCCTATAGAATTTAACAGAACTTTTAAATCAATGCCGTAGGCTTTTTACTGAAAATATCGGTGAGGAGAAAATTCCAGGATTTCTCTTCCGCCTTAAAATTAGTTTTAAATTCCCCTTGTCCGTTCGCATTAATTATTCTGTGTTTTCCTTGTCATTGATGGCTGAATAAAGTGTGCGTTACACTGTTCATTAATTCCTTAATTTTTTGGTGAGATTCTAGTTGTTACAGATTCTGATTTAGATTGTTGATTAGTCTATTAATTCACCCTTTTAATATTGCTAAATTAAACTAGTACATGTACATGTTATCTATTGCTTGTGGTTGATACTTGATACTAAAGCTATTATGGTGGATGGTGTTCTATCCCCAGTTCGTGAATAGTGACAGTATTGAATAAAAAGGTTTAGTGAATAAAAAGACAAGATGGCACATGGCAGACATTGTTCAGTTGAGTTTAGCACAAACAGTCAAACACCACTATTGTCAATACCTAATTTCAGTGCTCAAAGTTTCCTTTATATAGTCTTCATACATCCATAGACAAGAGACAATATTTCATGGCTATCAAAGCCTTCTTAAGATAGTTGATGGTTCACAGATTGCAAGTTTTGGATGTTAATGCCTGGCATGCAGCCATCTTCTGAGTGGTGATCTATTATTGTGCGCATTTGTGAAAACAGAGTTTTTTCCTTATTTTTATTTAAGGTTAATGATTTTGTAAAAACTTGCTACTAACTTATGTTCCATTTTAAAGAGCAAATTTGAGACTGACCTTTAATTTCAGAACCTGCACTGCTTAAACCCCAAGTCCTAGCCCAATTTTTTACCCCTATGGTATCTGGCTTTCTGTTGTGCCTATGTGATCTCTTCCGGTGACCGTGTCTCCACCCTTCATGCCATTTAAGAGACGAAAAATATTGAAGAGGATGAAGATTGCATAAATTTTACTGCGTAGAATGTCATTTGTTTTCAGATTTCGCTAATATATCAGGAACTTTGGTTTAAATGTATGTTAAAAAGCTGGCATGGATAGCATAGGGTTGATAATATCTGCATGTACTTTTGATTAAACTTCTTGGCTCCATCCCATATTTGGGCCAGTTCCCTCAATCCTCTCAACTAGAGGATCTGTTGCTGCACTTTAACGTATTCTTTATACTTTTATGTCTTGCATTCATCTTTATATGTATAAATATACACTCCTTTAATATTCGCATCATACTTTCTTTTTATTGCACCTTTGCACCATGGTGCTCCATTAAAAACTATGCTTCATAAGTGGTTAGTCATTTAGGACCAGTTGTGTGTATCGAATTCTATTGCATTTTTAGACTCCCTCCGTTTTTTGTTTTTTTTTTTGTTTTTAAAAAATCTTACGTTGTGACTTTTTTTATTGTTCATTGTAGCACTTTGACTTCTATTTTTGTTATATTTATAGAAGACAAAATATAGCCAAGTGAGATCTTGTTGGATTCGTCTCATCTTGTAGTTTTTAAATATCAAATTTTTAGAATTTTTACTCTACCGAATTTGAGTTATTAATCGTTGAAAATGTGTATTGGCATATGTGCAAATGAGAAGTGTAAGGTTTAAAAAAAACGGAAGGAAGTATTTTATTTTGTATCTAGAAATGTTTTCTGTTGAGAATCATCTGTGTCCTGTAGGGAATCTGGCTAATAAGGAATTATGTTCTCCTATTACAAAAGTTATTGGAATTGATTTTTAGAGCAGGCCCTTAGTTTACAATCCCTTCTGTTGCCTATTTTAATATTGATTGTTTTTTTTAATTAAAAAATTACCTTTTGTTTTGAGTTTTTTTTTTAAAAAAAATATTATAACTGAAAAGCATTTCTTTAAAATTATATATTATATTATAATTGGATACATAAAGTGCCGTTAGTAGTATTTTCGTTGTTTTCCATGATGGTATGCGATGATGAGTGTTGCTTATTTGCTTATGGTGCATCTGTTGAGGATTTCATTTTTATTTGATATCGTTATTGATTTGTTTTCACTCCGTTCCTTTGTGTGGTGCTATTAGGCTAGTTTATGAAGTGGAAGGTGGTTGATGAAGGTTGTGGGGGGCTCTGAAGTTATTTTGTTAACTTAGAGAGACCTCATCTGGCTTTTCTGAGAATTATTTGTTAGGAAGGACCTTACTAGTGACTAGTATGATGTCTGGTGAGTCCTCCAAGGTTCCTCAGGAAAAGCCGGATGAAGGTGGTGGGCGATGGTATTTCTCGAGGAAGGAAATTGAAGAGAATTCCCCTTCTAGACAAGATGGTATTGATTTGAAGAAAGAGACATACTTGCGCAAATCATATTGCACCTTTTTACAAGATTTGGGCATGAGGCTTAAAGTGTAAGGGCTCTTAATTTGTGTGTTGATGTGGTTCCCATATTTTAGGATTGCAAGAAAGCATCATTACTAAAATGCATATTGCTGCTACTGTGTTATATTTCTTTTACACTTTTACGTCTGGGGAGCATGGGATAAATTCTCACGCTTCCTTGACAAATAATACAATAAAATGTAATCGATTCTTTGCGCATTAACCTTATCATTTTAGATGTTGCATTTGTTAATATGTACTGATGATACTTTATACCTAAATGAGATAGCTTCCAGAACATAACACATATTTTTATGGAGCATGTGGCTTTGAGAAATGGTTTTGGTTACTTGTCACTGTTTGCAAATCTTTGCCTGCGTAAAAGATTGTTTGATAAATTTTAATGGGGTTTAAATCTAAAGTCTGAAGGCTCAATTAGTAAGTAACTAAATCTGATAATTACACGTAAATTTAAGATAAACAAAAATAATGGCTAAAATTATTTATTTAACTATTTTTAAAAAATGTTTGAAAAACTTCTCATTCAATAGGAGTAAGTGACAATCACATCATTTAATTTTGGACATCATTTTACACATAATATTTGGATACATTCAATTAATTAACTCAGTGGTTTATGCCTAGGTGTTGGCTGTGTGGCTCTACTTTAACATTTGATTTTCATTTTCCATCAACAAAGTTTTCAAGTATTATTGTGATATTTCTATGTTATCTGTCTGGTTGTATTCATTATACTTTGTGTTATCATTCATTTATGGTTATTATGATGCGTGAGTTCATGGAATTTTCAAATTTAACGATACCATGCCTATTGAATTTATCTTTGGCAAAAATACTGCAGGCCCCAAGTGACTATTGCAACAGCGATTATATTTTGTCACCGCTTCTTTCTTCGTCAGTCCCATGCAAAAAATGATAGGAGGGTGAGTTAATTTTTTTTTCTTGTGTTCTGTGATATTTATTTGGAATTATTAACATCCAGTAATAAGTGGCTGTTCTCGAACAACTTACTTAGTGGCATGCTTATAGAAGTGTGCTCCTTTGGATTGAATATTCACAATTGATCATATTGTGTCCAGAAAAAAATTCAGCATAGATTTACTTATTATTTTCTCTGCGCATTAAGATTCTTTTGCTCATCTGTTACTCTTTGCTTTTGCAAGGAAGAGGGAACTTGTAATTGTCATTTTTATTTTTTGTTCATTCATGATGACAAATTTTCCTGCCTTGATATTATTCAGGGATTGTGTTGCATTGCAAAAACTTTCAAAACCTTTCCAGGAACCCTATTGTGTTCTTGTTGTTGAGTATGTTTGCTCTTTCACAGGGTTCCTTCTTCAAGATAGTTTTATGCAAAACTTTCATCCCTAAACCCTATTACTCATGATCATTCATTGGAAGAGTGTGTCCTTGTGCATATATGTTTTTATGGTCTGGAAATGTATGCTTATTTCTATTCTGATATGTATAAAACTAATGAAGCAGTAATTTTGGTCATATGTTGTTGTTGTTGTTATTATTATTATTATTATTATTATTTTTATTTTTATTTTATTTATTTATTTTTAAACACAAGGAATAGTTAACACAAAAAAACATGCATCCGACTGTTTGATATCAATTAAAACAGAAAAGAAATTATTCAGTTGCTGATGATACAACCAATTTAATAGTAGTATTTTTTCTCTCTTAACTTTGTCTCTTTGCTGGAATGCTTCTGTAAACATGTTTTGAGATGCTGATATCTTTCAGATTTTTTGCAGACAATTGCGACCGTGTGTATGTTTCTGGCGGGTAAGGTTGAAGAAACTCCTCGGCCTCTAAAAGATGTTATTCTTGTTTCATATGAGATTATTCACAAAAAAGACGCTACTGCTGTGCAAAGGATCAAGCAAAAGGTGGCGTATATTGTTTTGCATAATACTGCCTGACCTTGATTCCTGACCTTTCAACCGTTTTCTGTTTTCCAACACTGAAAATGTTTTGGGAAATCGAATTCCTCGCTTATATGATACTATTTTAAAAGAAATATCACAAGTCTGGTTTTTAAAATAGCTACTTGGCTTTTTTGTTCTTCATGCAGGAAGTGTATGATGAACAAAAGGAACTGATTTTATTGGGAGAAAGGGTTGTTCTCGGAACCCTTGGTTTTGATCTCAATCTTCAACATCCTTATAAGCCTCTTGTTGAGGCAATAAAAAAATTTCAGGTTGCTCAAAATGCTCTTGCTCAAGTTGCTTGGAATTTTGTCAATGATGGGTATGCTGTTAAGACATCATTTGAAGCCATGCTTATCAGCCATTTTATCTATTCTCTGCTTTACCTGAGAAAGATTAATGCAGGCTTAGGACATCTCTCTGCTTGCAATTTAAGCCCCACCACATAGCAGCGGGTGCAATTTTCCTTGCTGCTAAGTTTCTCAAAGTAAAGCTTCCATCTGACGGGGAGAAGGTTTGGTGGCAGGAGTTTGATGTCACCCCACGCCAATTGGAGGGTAGACATCTTGCCTGGTTTTCTAATTAATAGTGAAAGCCAACAATATGCCAAGTCTTTGAGAAAAAAATGGGTGCATTGATTGGCTTAAGCTTCCTTACGGAGTGAATCTGAATCTGAATGTTTCGTTTAGAGTGTATTTGTTTGATTCCCCCTCTTAATGTTGTGAAATTCTAGTATCGGATTTGTCCTACTGGAGATGAATTTCAAATTTTAATGCAGAGAAATCAGGAATAGTTTCGATTCGCAATGAAGACTCATTGCAATGATAAGATGCTGATATATTTTGTTTTTTTAACTGGATATTGCATTTCTTGCAGAGGTTAGCAATCAGATGCTTGAGCTGTATGAACAAAATAGAGTGCCTCCTTCACAAGCCGGTGAACCAGAAGGGAGTGCGGGAGGTGGTCAAAGACCTCACTTGAAAGGTCCCGCCAATGAAGATCATGCTGCCGGTTCTTCCCATGGTGCAGGTCCTCCCAAAGCATCGTCCTTGAAGCCAGCACCATTGAAACCAGCTTCCGATCAGCAACGCACAGATAATCACTGTGGACCTCCTAGATCTGCTCAATCTCGAAATATTGACTATGGAAGTGGTGCTGACACTATCAAACATGAGGTAGATGATGGGATGAATACGGCACACCACCACCATGACCGAGAGGTGGCCCCTCACCATGTGCATTCGGGGGACGTTCAGAATAAAGCAAAGTTTGGCATCGATGAGCATGACAGGGATGAACGACAGGGAAATTCTGTGAAAATTGAACCAAGGGATGGAGAACCAACGGATCATGTCAGAAATATGTCCTACAAGGATGGTACAATTGGTCAGTCGCCGCAAAATGCTTCAAAAAAGCTAGACAAAGAGAAGCTTAAAGCAGTCTTTGAACAACGGAGGAAGGCTCGCGGAGACTTCAGTCGTAAAACAGATTCTATGGACGAACTTGAGAGGCAGCTGGAAGAAGTTGAAGTACCTGGGGAGACTGAAAAGATAAAACGTGAGAAAAAGCAAAACTGGCCCAAACCTTTGAATGGACCGGAGCATGAGAATTCGCGTCACATGAAGTACTCAAAGGAGGATGGGGATGGGCATTACCAAGCGATGAAGGGGCGTTCCTCCCACACAGCAGGAGATGATTTTGAGACTGTCGAAGAAGGGGAAGTCGAACCATCTGATGAGGTGGACAGGGGATATCAGTCACCCAAGTCAAATCCTCGCAAGAGGAAGTCCGGTAGCCCGATTGATCGAAATGGACCGGGGAGACTTTCACATTCCGAAAGGGACCACAAGAGGTTCCTACAGGAGAACCATGTGTAAAATGTAAGGACTATAATTGTTCAAGCAAATCGGGATACAGACATTCATGGCAATGCATTCTGCGCTGAGTTCTTCACCCTTTTGGTCACTGAAGATGGTTTTATCCATGAAATTTTGTGAAAACTTAAAAACAAGCTCGCTACAATATTAGACGAAAATGGTAGCACCTCATATCTGGGTTGGTTGTTTTCCTTGTCTATGTTCATCAAAGTTTGAAAATGCATCAGGGAACTGGGATTTGAGCGCGAGTAAGTTGTCTGCCATCGGTCATTTAGGGATAAAACAGAGGAGGGAAGCTGCAAGATCCAAGCCAAGCCAAGTAAGTTGACCATGCCCATGTCTCTTATTAGAATGGAAAAAACAAACGGTGAATAGTTTAAGAGCTATATTATTGAATGAGGTTGTGACATTCTATCCAGCTTTATATGATAACATTCGGAATCAAAACCCATATTCATCTGAGAATTTCTTTGCAGAACATATTGTTTTATTGACAGATGTTTTTTTTCATCATCTTTATTGGCTGAAGGATGTCTCTTTATTGCTGTTCTTGGTTTGTTTTCATCTCTTTGATAGTTCCTGAAATTTCTAGGTTGGTTTGGATTTTCGGATTCATCATTCAAATTGGAGTGCCCTGAAAGTGTGGGGAATAAATTTTTTTTGTCTCAAAGATGCTTATTTATAACACATTTACTGAACTAATTTCAGCAACACATGATAAACTATTCTTATTGAAGACTAATACAGTTAATTTGTCATGACAATTGAGAATTTGAGATGATGCCCACTTGTATATATAGATACATATTGTGCGTGCAATATACAAGTACTCATTTCAAATTCCTTCTGTAATTCTTGGTGCTAGACATTTAAGAATTTCTACTGAAAGTGTGTGTAGGTAGGCATGTATGTATGATGATTATTATTATTGCTATTGCTATTATTATATAGATATGGTATTTATTTCATTAATTTCAAAGTTTAGCTGGCAATACAAGTGTAATAGCAGAGGTCTGGTTTTTATTTATTTCATCACTAGGTGAGAAAATGAAAAATCATTAACTATTTATTTATGATGGTTTTATACAATAACTCATGAATTCTTTTAGAAAATTATTATTATTATTATTATTATTATTATTATTATTATTATTATTATTATTATTATTATTGTTGAACAAGCTATACAGGTTAGGGAAAGGGGGTGGTGGGAGTCCATACCACACAAATTAGGGGAATAAAAGGGAGGATAGGGGGCCGGTGGGGAAAGTAACCTCCAACCTTCCGTTGGAAGTTTAGGATCTTAACCACTTGGGCTAAGTCCTCATTCTCTCTTTTAGAAAATTATTGTGAAGTAAATACAGTTTAATCATTTATAAATTTAAATACAAATTATACATCTCATATCTTATTTTTAATTTATAAATAAAAAATGCATTTCAAATTTTTTTGTAATTTTTATTTATACAATGAAAAATGTATTTATAACCTGCAACCCACCTTGGTAAATAATGTTTTAAATATTTCGATTGTGAGGAGAAAAACTAATGAAAACGTTAGGGGAAAATAAGAACAGTAGTACCACATTTGGTAAATACTGTAATATTCATGAACGTTTTGAGTGTATGGAGAAAAACTAGTGAATAGTACAACCATGGGGGAAAATAAGAATAGTACTCAAATAGGGAAGAAAATAATATTTCCCGAATGCCGACTTCTCTTGCTCCCACTCTTCAGCATGTGTTCTTAGTAGTCCCGCCACATATTCGGTAAACCTCTTTGGTCTTTGCCACGAATATGGGCCTTATGGTATTTGGATCATGACTTGGAACATCATTAACTAGTTTTGAGTTTTTATATTGGAGTGTAATTATTGTTTTAGATAAATTTTTCCATTCCGTGAGATAATTTTTTTTGGGATTACAAATGACGCACAGGTCGCCTGCAAAGAGCTGTGGTATACCACATAAGAAGAGAAAAAACAAAAACTACCAACCCACTGCAGAAGAGAAGGGGGGGAGACAAAAATAAAATTAACCGGGATCAAGCCCTCGGAAGCCAAACTCCAGCCGCGTCAATAGAAAGGAAAGGTCGGGCATTATCGGGTGGAAACGCCCACGTCGTGAAGAACTCTTCAGAACCCGCTCCTATTTTAGCCATAGCATCAACAACAAAGTTACCTTCACGAAAAATATGACTCCAAACAAACCCCGGGTGAAGGGCCAAGAGATCACGAATGTGCCTCACAATAGGAAAAAGAGCATGGGAAGGCAATGGCTCCGGTTGAATAATCCTCAACGCCTCCATCGAATCTGAGTAACATTTCGCATGCTCAAAACCAGGTGATGAAGGCGTTGTAATCTCCGCCAAATAGCATGTAATTCAGCTATGAGGATCGACGCAAAACCAATCGTGCCAGAAAAATCCTCAATCCAAGTACCATAGCCATCGCGAATCACTCCCCCAAGACCCGCAGAGCTTGGATTACCCAAAGAACTACCATCCACATTAAGAATAATGCCATTATACCCGTTCGGGTTCCAATGAACCAATTGCTGTTGAACCACCTTAGGCGACTTTAGGTAAACCCTAAATAATTTATTATAAATTGGGTTGATAAGTAAATTATGTTTTCTAATATTGCTTTAAGACTAGTATTTTTCACCTCTATTGATTGAAGACTCATTTGTTTGGTAATACTTTTCTCGAATGTAATGGGGCCTAAGTCATTTTATTCATAAATAAAATCGTCGAGAATGGTATATTCCAACAGTGTCGTTCGCAAGCACTTCTCGGATATTGATCGGGGAATGTGACAAACTGACAATATCGTTCAACTCCAATATGATCAAAACGTACGACCGTGCCTGAATAAAAGGTCCCGCAACACTATTTGGTTCGCGGGGACATAAGAGAGAATCTCAGTGCCCAATTCCGAGATTTCAATTCCCTGATTTGTAGTAGTATTCCGTGCCTGAAAATTATTTTAGTAAAGTGAGTATGGGGTAACCGACAGTAAATTTTGGGTAGTAGGTATTTGCATTTTGCCCTATAATAATAATACTATTTCCAATTAAAAATTAAAGTAAAAAAAGAAATGAAGAAAGAGGAATATAGTGGGCTATTGGGCTGCGTGGCGTATCCCGCCGCCCTCCTTCCCGGCCATGTCTTCTTATTATATACAAAAACCCCATCCCCGTTTTGTTATACCCTCATTGCCCTGCCCTTCCGCTGCTGCTGCACCTCGCGTTTCCCTTCAATGGCTGCTATAGAAAAATTCCTCTTCGACCCGTCGTTTTATTCAACGGCGGAGGGTGTAATATACCATGCAAACTCGTTTCTTGATTTGCTATCTTTCTAGGCCGCTTCTTCAGGCCTGTGAAGCTTTGGGTTATGCTGAACCCACCCCTATGCAGGTTTTTCCTTTTTTTTTTTTGGTCAGAATTTCTTAATTTTATTGATGCCGGTTTGTTAGCAATTGGTGGAATTGATGTTTTCCCCTTACTGGCAGGACTGCTTGTATACCATTGGCCTTGGCTGGGCGTGATATATGTGTTACTGCTGGTTCTGTCTCCGGGAAGGTATTCGTTTAGTTCTTTTAAATCTTTGCATTCTTCGAACCTGCCTCCATTCCGAAAAGGTGGGAGCTGGGAAGTGCACGGTGCAGAGGATAAAACTATATGGCTGAAAATTGTCGTCATTGTTTTTTTTTTCTTTTTTTTGTATTATTACAAGATGGAGTTATCTTTTACTCATCGTTTGGTCTGAACTGGTGACCGTTTCTGCATTTGTTTTTTGACACCTTTTTCGTATGATAAACAGACTGCTGCCGTTTCTCTTTCAACACTGGAAAGACTGTTATGCATGCCAAAGAACGGACCTGCTATCAGGGTCCTAATTCTTTCCCCAATGAAGGAGTTGGCTCTTCAGTGAGTTCTCCTCTGGAATGACTTGATGTTACAATTATAATCTTTATTAATTTTCTTTTTAATAATAGATGACGAATGTTGGTATGATTAGAAAACTCACTCTTATTCATATTAGCTTTCACCTTAGATAAGCTTAGGAAAAAAAAAAAATGTAGATTCATTTATAACGATAGCTTGGTTTCCAATCCATATCCTGTTACAAGACCAGCATGAAGATATTTTTGCGGGAGCAATTCTGGCAAAAATGTAAGTCCGCGCCATAGTTGTAAAAGTCAAATTGTGCATCTTCAACAACTATGGCCTGGGCTATTTTGTACAAAGAATGAGTAATCTGAAGTGCTACCATTAGGAAAAAAAAAAGAAGGAAAAAGCTATTTTGTACAAAGAATGAGTAATCTGAAGTGCTACCATTAGGAGAAAAAAGGAAATCTTTTTCGACTAGCACAAAAGCGTAGTACATACATAACATTATTTCTATAATTTGGAAAGTTGGTGGGATTTGAGAAGGAAAGAAATGCCTTCCTAATTCTTTTCTAGAATTTGCACCACATAACTGGACAATGTTGCTTGCCTCGTGCCTTGTTTTAACTTTTATGTCCCACCAGGCTTCACAATTTTTGTGCTAGCAATGTCATTTTGGAATAATCTGTGCATTCTCATTTGATTCTCTTTCTGTGTCTTCTATTTTTGAACTACAACAATATTTTACTAAGTTGTAACTTATTCTCACAGGCTTTATGGAATGATACGTGAGCTTGCGCAGTTTATGACTGATATTAGATGTTGCGTGGTTTGGTGGTCTTCCGCTGAAGGTATGTTCATCATGCCTCAGTTCATGAACAAAATTTATGGTTTATTCAGTCATGAGTCAAGACTTAAGAAATGGGCGTTTTTCTAATTCATTCTAATTTGGAACCGAAGAATGTCCATGTTAATAACCTACTTTATTAAAGGTTGTAAAATGAAGTGACATTTTGGGTCATGTTAACGATGATGTGATGATAAATTTCATTAAAAACAGCACAGCCACAGCTGGTCTTTGAGACATGGTGCTTTAGTTTCATTCTAGATTTACTCAGTTTCAGAGGAAAATTATCTCAACTGCATCTGAGAGAGTATTTTTCGATCATTTTCCTTGTGTAAGTTACCTAAAATTACGTGTCTTGTGATTTTAGGTCACCAAAAGTGTCCTTTGTTAGCACTTAGCACACTGGCACACGGCTAGTTGATTTAAGGATTGTTAAAGGATTGGAGTAGTTTGGAATGGAATAGTTCCAACTCGGCAGTACTAAAGCTTTATTGTTATAGAAATAACCATATTTATTTATGTATGTGTATAATAAAATGGTATATGGCTTATTAGCTTGTGTTTATAGTGGAAGTATTGTAATAGAAATTGGGATTAAATGGTGAAAGAAATGAAGTTTAAAGGTGGGATAATAAAATGGATAAAGTGTAACAATTATGGCATGAGATGAAACAAGTATTAAGCTTGCATAAAATTTTTTCTCACATTTCTCAATACATTACATAGGCTATTTATAAACTTTTTTATCCTCTCACTATTTACTAACCTCATAATCAAGGCATATGCATTTCAAGACTTTCACATGTCTAACCTTATGATCAAGGCATGAACATGGATATTCACATGTTGAACACTAGACATTCACAATCTTGTTTACATGCATAACACTCCCCCTTGAATGTCGTCAATACGAAGAATATGCCTCGTTAAAACCTTACTTGGAAAAAACCCTATGGGAAAAAAATCCAAGTTAGGAAAAAGAGTACATGATTCTTGCATATTTACTTCTCCCCCTGATCAAAGCATCAATTGAGATTCTTTAGTCGACGCATCCCGATACTTTTCACCAACTTTTCGAATGTTGCTGTTGGTAGTGCCTTGGTAAATAAATCCGCAAGATTATCAGCTGAACGGATTTGCTGCACATCTATTTCACCATTTTTCTGTAAATCATGAGTGAAGAAAAATTTTGGTGAAATGTGTTTCGTTCTATCTCCTTTAATATACCCTCCCTTCAATTGTGCTATACAAGCTGCATTATCTTCATATAAAACTGTTGAGGATATTTTTTCTTCAGTAGCCATGCCACAATTTTTCAATATATGGTGCATCAAAGATCGCAACCATACACATTCTCGACTGGCTTCATGGATTGCTAAAATTTCAGCATGATTTGACGAAGTAGCAGTCAAAGTCTGCTTCATTGATCTCCATGAAATTGCAGTACCACCACATGTAAAAACATAGCCAGTTTGAGATTTGGCTTTATGTGGATCTGATAAATATCCGGCATCAGCAAAGCCGATTATTTCATGTCGAGAGTCATTTGTGTAAAATAACCCAAGATCAATAGTTCCTTGGAGATAGCGAAATATATGTTTAATTCCATTCCAATGTCGTCTTGTAGGAGATGAACTGAATCTCGCTAATAAATTTACTGCAAATGATATATCTGGTCTAGTGCAGTTTGCAAGATACATTAAAGCACCTATGGCACTTAAATATGGGACCTCTGGTCCAAGAATTTGTTCATCTTCCTCTTGTGGTCTAAACGGATCCTTTTTTATATCAAGTGACCTTACGACCATTGGAGTACTCAATGGATGTGCTTTATCCATATAAAATCGCTTTAATACTCTCTGAGTATAAGCTGTTTGATGGACAAATGTTCCATTATTTAAATATTCAATTTGCAAACCAAGGCATGATTTGGTTTTACCAAAATCTTTGATTTCAAACTCCTTTTTTAGGTATTCAACAGCCTTTTGGAGCTCCTCTGGAGTTCCAATCAAGTTGAGATCATCAACATAAACTGCAATGATTACAAACCCTTGTCCATTTTTCTTAATGAAAATACATGGACAAATTGGGTCATTTGTATAACCCTCTTGTATCAATGACTTACTGAGTCGGTTATACCACATTCGCCCGGACTGTTTCAGTCCATATAGGGATTTTTGTAATTTGATGGAATACATATATCTAGGATTTGATTCATATGTCTCTGACATTTTTAATCCCTCTGGGACCTTCATATAGATATATGTATCTAAATTTCCATATAGATACGCAGTAATAACATCCATCAATCTCATTTCAAGATTTTGATGGACTGCTAAACTGATAAGATATCTAAATGTTATTCCATCCATTACGGGGGAATATGTTTCATCATAATCAAATCCGGGTCTCTGTGAAAACCCTTGGGCGACTAATCTCGCTTTGTATCTGACAATTTCATTTTTGTCATTTCTTTTTCTTACAAAAACCCATCTGTATCCAACTGGCTTTATATTTTCTGGTGTTTTGACAATCGGTCCAAACACATTTCGTCTAGCCAGGGAATCCAATTCAGATTGGATTGCATCTTTCCATTTTGGCCAATCTTTTCTTTTCCGACATTCATCAACCGAATTTGGTTCATGATCCTCGTCATCATTTATGATGTCAAGTGCTATGTGGTACGAGAATACATTATCTATGATAATTGCATCTCGATTCCAAACATTTCTGCTTGTGACAAAATTGATTGATATTTCATTATTTTCAAGTTCATTCTCCTCTGGAGCTGCAAGTTCCTGCTCCTCTGGAGCTACTTGCTCTTCAAGAGCTTCTTTTTCCTCAGGAATATTTTCTGTAATTTTGTCACTTTCAATTATTTGTGATCCTCTTTTCTTTCGAGGATTTTTATCTTTTGAACCTGGTGGTCTACCACGCTTCAAGCGTGCAGTAGATTCATCTTTGGCACTTGTAATTGGTCCCTCTGGGACATTAATTTTGATAGGAACATGTGCTGCCGGTATAAGAGATTTTGTTACTCTTTTAGAGTCGCATAATGCGTCCGGCAATTGATTTGCAATACTCTGCAAATGTACAATTCTTTGTACTTCTAGTTCACAATCATTTGTACGAGGATCGAAGAAATCTAACGGTGTTTTCCAGTTGATTTCTTTTTCTTTCTTCGGTTGATTTCTGTCTCCCCCTAATGTCGGGAAATGAGATTCGTCAAAATGACAATCTTTGAATTTCGCAGTAAATAAATCACCAGTTAATGGTTCGAGATATCGAATAATTGATGGTGATTCATACCCGACATATATTCCCAATCTACGTTGGGGACCCATCTTTGTGCGCTGAGGTGGTGCAATCGGGACATAAACAGCGCAACCAAATATTCTGAGATGGGATATATTGGGTTCATGCCCAAATGTTAATTGTATAGGGGAGTATTCATGATAATGTGTCGGCCTTAACCGCACCAATTTTGCTGCATGTAATATTGCATGCCCCCAAGCTGTCAATGGCAATCCAGATCTCATTAATAATGGTCTGGCAATTAATTGTAAACGCTTTATAAGCGATTCAGCAAGTCCATTCTGTGTATGGACATGAGCAACAGGATGCTCAACTGTTATGCCAATTGACACGCAGTATTCATCAAACCTCTGGGATGAATATTCACCAGCATTATCCAACCGGATATTTTTTATTGTATAATCAGGGAACTGTGCTCGTAATTTAATAATTTGAGCAAGTAATTTTGCAAACGCATGGTTGCGAGATGATAATAATGATACATTGGACCATCGTGTTGATGCATCAATTAGCACCATAAAATATTTAAATGGTCCACATGGTGGATCTATAGGTCCACATATATCACCCTGAATTCTTTCAAGAAAACTGGGGCTTTCAGTTCCCACTTTTGTTGGTGAATGTTTGGAAATTAATTTTCCTTGGGAGCAAGCAACACATATATAATCATTATGTTGCAGCAATTTTTGTCCCTTTAATGAATGGCCATGACTAGTTGTAATAATTCGCCTCATCATTGTAGAGCCGGGATGGCCTAGGCGATCATGCCATATCATATATTCATCAGTAAACATATGGCTTCCAATAGACCTCTGGCCTATTTTGGGATGATATATATTAGTGGGCCTCTGGCCATTAATAAACCTCTGGTTTATTTGGGGAATATTAGACCTGTGGTCTAAGTGATAATTTTCAATTGTATTTATCTTTGAAAAATACAATCCAGAAGACAGAGCTGGTAATTTTTCCAATATATATTTCTTACCATGTGTGGTATTTGTAATTAATAAATATTCGACATTCTCTGAAGTCGATGTCTCGAGATGATACCCATTTTCTCGGATATCTTTAAAACTTAATAAATTTCTTCGAGACTTGGGAGATAGGAGTGCATTTTTCACAATTAGTTTTGTTCCCTCTGGGAAAATAAGGTTGGCTGTGCCAATTCCTTGTATAATATTTGCACTACCACATATTGTGTTTATGCTTGTATCTCCCATTTTTAAATTGGAAAAATACCTTATGTCTTTTAGTATCGTGTGCGTTGAAGCACTATCAATAAGACATATATTATCACTTTTATAATTCCCCATTTTGCTGTAATTAAAACAAGATATAATTAATATTAAAACAAGATTAAATATAAGTGAAACAACACAATGCATAATAATATAGCAGAAATTAAAAAAATTCAAAGCGTAATAAAAACAATATAATAATATTGTATCATTGAAGAAATTTGTATATCTTTCGATGATATATTTAGCATATCAATAATGGCCTTTTGTAATATTTATATTGTCGTACTTTAGCAAGGTTTATTTCAACCTTTATTTGCTTTATTTATCAATAATTCTCGGTAACTAGTACCAATTCATTAGTCGTACGACAAATTATGGGACTATGTCCTCCTGCCATATTGATAGCATTTTTTTCAATTGCTTCGCCTTTTAGAGGCATAATTTCTGGCAATTATTTTGCCATTTAAGAATCTGACTCTGTCAGTACACACCAAACTAAAGACCCACGAAATCTGTTGGTATAACCGAACTAAGATTTATGGACTCTGTTGGTATTAATGTCATTTTTATTAATATATTGTCACATATCTCAATCGTGACATTATTCTGAACATGACTGATTTATATCATTTACAGACTTATAGTCTTGCAGTCATTATGATGCCCCGCATTTGGGATTTCAGCCAAAAATCTTTATTTTATCAAAGAGCTGTCATTTGCCCCCACATTAAGGGAACTGTCACTATCTCTTATCAAAAATAAGAATTGGCAAAATGCTTATTTCCCATATATAGACCAATATGATCTTTTGACCGTTTTGTTTTTCTAGGTCTTGGCCTGTGGCCGTATTTTTTTTTTTCTGCGGTCTAGGCCTGTGGCCGTATTTTTTTTTTATAATGGTCTTTTCTAGACCCATTGTTTCCAAATAAATCTTAATATCCATATTTCAAGATAAATAATTAATCCCCGGATCTTTCCAACGGCATAGATTCCTGTTTTGAAAAATTAGTCATAACTGATATTGAAAATAGTTGTAATATATTACCTCAAGTGATTTTCTTCTGGATTTGAAAAATTTTGGCAGAACCCCGGTATGAATCAAATTTACAACAGAACTCCAACAAAACCTTGGTAGAATTGGCAAACTCTAATAGAGCTCGTGCTGATAACGTGTTATAGAAATAACCATATTTATTTATGTATGTGTATAATAAAATGGTATATGGCTTATTAGCTTGTGTTTATAGTGGAAGTATTGTAATAGAAATTGGGATTAAATGGTGAAAGAAATGAAGTTTAAAGGTGGGATAATAAAATGGATAAAGTGTAACAATTATGGCATGAGATGAAACAAGTATTAAGCTTGCATAAAATTTTTTCTCACATTTCTCAATACATTACATAGGCTATTTATAAACTTTTTTATCCTCTCACTATTTACTAACCTCATAATCAAGGCATATGCATTTCAAGACTTTCACATGTCTAACCTTATGATCAAGGCATGAACATGGATATTCACATGAACACTAGACATTCACAATCTTGTTTACATGCATAACATTTATTTTATTTTGCATTTACTTTTTGTATTTTTATATTAGCTGACACACTATCATATTAGACTCAAGAAACAGCTCTGAGATCACTGCCAGATATAGTTGTTGCCACTCCCGGACGTATGATAGATCACTTACGCAACTCCATGTCAGTTCACCTGGATGAACTTGCAGTTTTGATACTTGATGAAGCTGATTGGCTTCTTGATTTTTGTGCTCCTAATATTGATGAGCTGGTAAGCTGCCATGTCTATGCCATACGCTCTCTAAGAAAAGAACGTGCTTGCTTCATTTTGTTGTGGTACCCCCACCCCCCTAAGACATAGCATATGCCATCAAATTATGGTGAACTTTTTCTTCCTTGTTGATAAAAGAATCAGTTTTTACGAGAATGGGTGAGCTGGATGTTGGAAGTATTTTAATGGGCTGTAGCTGTTGGGCAATGCTTGAGCAATGAGAGCAATAACAAAATATGTGTCCAGAGGTTTCTGTGTTGCAAGTAAAATAACTTCATGATTGAACAAACTAAAAAGTTCTATACAATACTCTAGGTTAACGCTATGAAACAATCAGCTACTTAAGCTAATGCATG
This sequence comes from Hygrophila difformis, assembly GCA_030278955.1. NCBI lineage: Eukaryota > Viridiplantae > Streptophyta > Magnoliopsida > Lamiales > Acanthaceae > Hygrophila > Hygrophila difformis. The sequence goes on along the minus strand of JAOANR010000013.1, from coordinate 43,548,572 downwards.
GAATAGTTAGATTGTAAGCAATACATAAACTCTATGATATATATATATATATATATATAATATATATTATATATATATATATAAAGTATTTTCTTTTTGCAGCCGGTTAGCAGACATTTTACATTCAGCTTTTCTTTGTACCTTTCATGTTTATTTTTCAGTCTTCAGAAAACAAATGTTCTATTTCTGTATTTAATGTTTTAGATATTTGGTTTTATTGAACATCAGATGAAAATGTGTCCTAAAAGGAGGCAAACCATGTTATTTTCTGCCACCATGACAGAGAAAGTTGACGAGTTTGTCAAGCTTTCTTTAAATAAGCCATTGCGCTTGGCAGCTGATAAGCGACCAGCGACACTAACTGAAGAGTTAAGTCTTGTAATAGCTTTATTATTATTATTATTATTATTATTATTATTATTATTATATTTTTTAAAAAATTGTTCATTCAATTTGTTCAATGTCAGTTTTGTTGTGTTAAGGTCTGATGATCAAATGTATCATGAAAACCATCCGTTGAAACTATCAATCTATATGCAGGGTGGTGCGTATACGTCGAAAGCGTGAAATGGAAGTTGTTCTTCTTGCACTGTGCTCCATGACTTTTAGGTCCAAAGTGATTATTTTCGGGTAGTAATTCTTCTTCAAATGAAATTGAACATCTTAAACCACGGTGTATGTTTTCAAGTTGCTGATGGTAGTGCATATATTTGGTAATGACTCCCTGAAAAAGAATTAGCAATTTTCATTTTTATGAAATTTTGAGTTGTTGAGTGGAGGCTAATAATCGGTGCATGCTGTGGAATTAATGTCATCTATTCTTCATGATTGTTTGAATTCATTTGCGTTATCTACCTACATGTGGTTCATGTTTGGACTGACATTACATTTGTTTGTTACTGGAACCGAGAAGGCTGCTCATAGATTGAAAATTTTATTTGCGTTATTCGGCTTTACAGCAGCCGAGCTTCATGGAGGCCTCACCCATGCTCAACGTCTAGATGTGAGTCCCTTCCAACATCGTAGCCTTTCATTTATTTACTCCAAGAACTTTAGATGAATCTTATGAATTTTGACAGGTTTTGGAACTATTTAGAAAGGAGACAGTTCATTTTCTAATTGCGACGGATGTTGCTGCTCGGGTATGGATGAATTATTCTATTGGTACTTATAAATTTTGCTTGAGATATGTTCTCCCCAGTCCCCACTACCAAATAGCTATTAATGGTACGCTTTACGCATGCTTGATAAAAGGTTATTTATCAATTGCTATTTCTCCTTCTAGTTAGCTATGTTTCTGTTTTTTGGTTTTTCTTTCTTCATTTTTCTTTTATTACTGTTCTCTGGCTTCGGCTTACCGAATAAAATAAAAATAAAAAAAAATTCTACTTCTCCGTTCGCTTGAAAGGTTTATGCTGGTTCACATTTTTAACGGTTGCTCGGTTGCTCGATCATTTGATTAAATATATAATTATTTCATTTATTTTATTTTTCCAAAATAGGGCTTCTAGTCAACCAGTAAAAAAGTAACTAAATAGTTACTGCATCAAATAAAGGGATGGAAAAATTAGGGCAATATGCAAATGGAGAAGGGGACATGTAATGGGGGTGAGAGGGAGTTCAAGAATTGTCGAGAGGCCTAGATGATAAAATGTGTGTGTGGGTCAGGGGTATTGGTGGTGGGATTAAAATAACTAACCAGGCATGCAATTGTAGTATGTTTTTGTTTGATTTAATTAGTATGCATTTTAGCAATTGAAATGATGAATTTCTTGGGTGAGTACTAATTGATACACTGTTTTCTGCATTCTCATATTTCTATTAGGGTCTTGATATAATGGGTGTTCAGACGGTCATTAATTTTGAATGTCCACGAGACCTTAAAAGGTAAGAGTAGACCTTATCAAGCTATAATAATTACTTCCTCCGTTCTCAATTAAGTGCTCCATTAGCATAGTAACAACTATTCATTGAGTAACTTTGGTTAAATTTTTTAACATAATTCTATAAGATAAAACATAGTCAAGTGAGATCTTGTTAGATTCGTCTAATCAAGTAGTTTTAGAATATCAAATTTTCATAATTTTTACTTATATACAATTTGAGTTATAAACATTTAAAAATGTGTCTTGAACTGCGTGAAATGCAGAAGTGGAGCATTTATATGAGAACAGAGGAAGTATAGTTTACCATCAACTGTCTTGGCCATCCATGTGAACGTCAAAAAACTCTTCATCCCGCACCAACTACTCTTATCAAAACTGGATGTAAGTATAATTTTATTTGCAGTTATCTTCATTGAGTGGGCCGTGCTGCCCGATCAGGAGAAGATGGACATGCTGTTACCTTTGCTACTGTTAATCATTTGTCTCGTCTGGGAGCTATTGTGAGCATATAATCTTCACTACTAAAAATTTAGATAACCTCTTGAAATTCTACTCTTGTTCCCCAAACCTTGTATGCAATATTTTATTTCAAATGATTTCATCTTTATTTTCATTTTGCTTTTATGATGTCAATTAAAAAATAGGAAATATTTTCTCCAATCATTTCAGTAAAGCATATTTCCTTTCTTAAGGAGTTGTGGGCAAGTAACCATATACTATTTTTCTTTGGATGCTGAGGTTCATAGTTGAGTTTATCATGAGATTTACTAGATCATTAGGAACATATAATTAAGAGAGTTGAAAATGCACATCTAAGATATGGCACAATCAAGCATTCTTAGGCATGCCAGTCCTATTGTGATTTGTGAAGGTATAAAAATTTGTTTCATTTTTTCAAAATGATGAATTATACATCTTTCGATCGAACTTGGTGTAGTATCAATACATTTCCTGTGGATTTTCTCAAAAGTAGTTGCCAATGGAAAAATTTATATGCCCTTACCTTAGATAAAGTACTCCCTCCGTTTCTTTTTAGTTGTCTTTTTAGAGATGAAAAAGTGTTCCAAAATAGTTGTCATTTTTAGGTAGTTATAGGTAGTTATGTTATATTTTTACTATATTGCCCTTCACTTTACGTAAATGTTATTTGTGAGACATTTATTAAGGATGAGTTTAATTGAAGGGTTAAAATGTAAATTTATAAGTTAATTAATGCAAACCTTGGTTATTGAAATTGAGCTGAAAGAGACAACTATTTAGGAACGGAAGGAGTAAAAGACTAGAAACTTTGGAACTAGAAAAGATGAGAAATTTACTTACTTCTGTCTTTTTACTCTTCCCAATATTATAGATTGCTGAAAAGTCGCATTGTAGCTGAGCAATCAATTATCAAGTGGTCTCAAAAAATCGAACAGAAGGAGGAGCAAGTGTCCTTGATATATAAAAAAGAATGGTAATTCATTCCTATTGTCTGATCCCCCCTCACAGAACTTTTATTTAAGCTCAATTTATTGATATCAGACTGACTGCTAAATGGATGAAATATTGCTAAGTAAAGCAGAGATGGAAGCAATTAAGGTTGTCTGATTTTCATTTAGCCTTTCAAAGTTTTTGTTATACTCCTTGATTGATGTGGATATTAGTGTTTATTGAAAATGTTTATGATATGGAGTCCATCATCATAGTTGGCTGCATTTGATTCTGGAGTCCATCACTTCTTGTTTCATACTAATATTTTCTACTATTAGGTTATCTATCTGGATAATTTTCTTTGGAAGTGTACTGAATGGAATTTGCTTGGTATAGAATGTTGAATTATTATTACACATGAATTGCTTGCTCAAGTCACTTTTCAGTGTGAGGCAATGTAATGGGCTTACACTCCTCACAAGGATTAGGATACCAAATCACCAAATTTTCCATAATCTTCCACCTTACAAGTTTCCCCAAGTTCAAAATATACAAAAATGGCAACAAAAACCATAGTATATATATTTTCTTCACATGGCAAAAGCCCTTCCAAAAATCACTTCAAAACTCAATAAAAATAAGAACTAATGCAAATCCCCTCTTCTTTTTTTTTTTTTTTTTTGTTCTCCTCCTTGTTCCATCGTGACAGGAATGCCCTAATTTTGAAGGGTTTTGAGTGCAATTGGAAGTCATGGACTAATTTGGGGGTTCTTATTGGGTCACGTGCCAACCCGTGGCGAATTTTGGGTCGCGGGTCGGGTTGGTGGCTGGTGGGTCATGGGTTTCAGTATAGTGTGTTTCCCCATGTTGTACAATGTGTGGCCATATTAGAAAAAATTACTACCTCCTTTTGCAAATGTTTAAGACATTTGGTTTTGGGGCACTAATTACCAATGCACTTTGATTTAAAATTTTATCATAGTTATACAAGTTAAAATATAGTCAAGAGGGATCTTGTTAGATTCGTCTCGTCGTGTAGTTTTTAAATATTGAACTTTTAGAATTTTTACATATACCAAACTTGAGTTATTATTGATTCAAAATATTCATGGGACTACGTGCGCAGTGGGGTATGTAAAAAAGATTTGAGAACGGAGGAAGTAGTATATATATAATGTCATTAAATGCACATCACTATAGTGTGATATATTTTCTTGTGACATTGAAAGAATTGTTAGCATTCGTCACTTTTAGAAATGCTTTCCTAAGTAGAGGGCTTTAGCATTTATTTCTTCTGACTCCAGAATTTAATATATCTGTGTAATGTATATGTGACACACCTATTAGCCATTACCCATACAAATATTAACTCTTAGTGTGCTGTCACCAATTGTCTTGGTAGATTATTAGGAGTGTGACGACTCTACGGCACAGTTTTGACTTAAAAAGAGTATGCACTTATTAATCATGGTCTAGTGGAGCAATGTGAATCGATTGAATACAATCTTGTTAAGGTACAACATTCCCAATAATAAATATGTACATACATTTAAATGGGGTTCGGTTATCGTGCAATCATGGAATCCGCAGCACATCAAGGCATCAATCATAGTCATTCAAAAGCATCCAACGGTTGTAGGTTAATAAGGGTATAATTGTAATAACACAATAATATTCCATTTTAATAACAAATCATTTCAGCGACGAGGCAAGTATTTTAGACATGTTATCATGTCTAATATTTGGTAACTCTATATTTAGTATGTTATCATATTTATTATTTGGTAAATCATATCAAATATTTGGTAATCCATATCTAATATTTCAAATAATATCTTTTTATGATCAAAGATATGTATCAAATTTATTAATAGATCATTTCAGGATCTTACCAAAAACAAAAACAATTAAGTGATGCTATAAAATATATTTCAGAGACCACAAGTAGAGGAATTCAGCGACCGTACCTAGCATAATTCAGCGATGGTATCAAGCAGAATTCAGCGACGCAACCAAGAATGATTCAGCGATGCTACCAAAAACAATTTTATGATGCTACCAAAAATAATGAAGGGATGCTATCAAATATATTTCAGCGACCTCAAGTAGATGAATTCAGCGATGGTACCAAGCAGAATTCAGCGATACAACCAAGAATTATTCAGCGATGCTATCAAAAACAATTATGTGATGTTACCAAAAATAATGAAGGGATGCTATCAAGAACATTTCAGTGACGCTCATTTCCGTTACATTTACTTTTACGCAAATTTATTATTTTAACCTTAAATTAATCTCAACCATCAATTTACAAAATGCATCAACGGTCTAGAAACATCCGCAACACATCATGTCGCGGCACCCTAACGGATCCCATTTAAATGTATATCTAGCATCACACTAAACATATCTCCCATCACATAATCGCACAAAATACACCATTTTATCCATTACACAATACAACTCTCACATTACATACATGGTGTTACCTGTACACAATCTCCACCGGTTTGAATGATGCTTATAAAAAGAAAAAGATGGATCATGGACTTCTTTTTTACCTCTTAAAAAGATGGGGAGAATGGTTAAAAAAAAAATTGTTAGAAGAATATTGGGAGAATGAAACAAAAATGTATTACAAGACAAATGAGTGTTTTGTCTTAATTTGGATAGGTAAAGATGCAACATCAACATTTAGATTCTGTAATGAGCACAAGGAAACATAAGCAAAATAACAAGATGAAGAATAGTCATAAAACAACTACTACTACATACACTCCTCCAAGGTATTCAATTCCTCTCACTCATTTGGCAATCATGTTATATGTCTTTCTTTTTCTCTTTTTCTGTTTTTTAATAAAAGAAAGTGGTACAAGATCAAGTGCCATCCAGTTGTTTCTTTCAATAATAATAATAATAAAAATAATGATGAACCCAATTTGTTAATTTTAAGAAGATTATTAGTGTTGGTACTTATAGTAGTATTATTTGGAGGAGTCACAAGAAAATATAAGCTTTAATTTGGTGTGGCCCCGTGATTTAATTTCTGTTTATGCAGTGATCCAATTTTGTGTCATCAAATTGCATGTATACTCTACTATGTTTCTTTCAATTATTATTTCAATCAATGTAATAGTAAGATACTAGCCGCAACCATATCCCTATATATACTTTATTGTTTCACCATATATAGAGGAATAAGTTTACAAGAAATTAAAAAGAAAGAAAGAAAGAAAGAAAAAAAAAAAAGGAATCAATTTGAGGACAAAATGAAACTAAATGATGATTTAAATTAATAAATGATTTTTCTGGTATTAATTATGGGAAATTCGAAAATTGTTTTGAACATAATATTAAGATCAAATCACTTGTGAAACCTCAATATCGACATGGTTAATTTGCTTATTAGCTAGTAGATGACAATAGGGACATTCATATACATTACACAATACGCCCCCATACAGAATTAGTTTTAGGATGTTGAAACAAACACATTTTAGGGCAAAATGTGCATGTCAATTTATATTTTATACCATGTTGGATCTTCTGTCACTTTTTTTTTCCACCACTGCAAAAATTATATTACTCCATAATAGGATACACCCCCACATTGTAAGTAGTTACTTGGGAAGAAAAAAAAAAACTTTATTTCTTAATAAAAACAATTTGAAAAAAACTCTTTTGTTGTATATGTATAGTACTTATTGGGTTATTGATATTCACGGCACTGAAATTAATACAATAACAATTATGTATATGTATATATATATATATATATATATGTGTGTGTCAATTAATTAATCATTAGTATACTCCCTCCGCTCCTTTTTAGTTGTCTTTTTAGAGAGTAAAAAATGTTTCAAAATAGTTGTCATTTTTAGATAGTTATAGGTAGTTATGCTATGTTTTTACTATGCTACCCTTCACTTTACATAAATGCTATTTGTTGACATTTATTAAGAATGAGTTTAGTTGAAGGGTAAAAATGTGAATTTGTGAGTTAATTAATCCAAACCTTTGTTATTAAAATTGGGCTGAAAGAGACAACTAAAAAGGAACGGAGGATTGTAAATCATTACACTATATACGTATCTAACCCTAAACCTTAAAATATGGGACATTTTCTCCTTAACTAATAAAATAAAATTCTAATAGGCGGTAATGATGAAATATTTACAAGGTAGACTAAGAATTGCATTTAACATACTAATATTCTAATTGGATGGAAAATGAGGAAAAGAAAGGGAGACAGGAGACCAACCTATTATTTTCTTTTTAGTTAATGGGATGTTTGGGAGTCAGTGGATCCGCTAGCAGATACCAGATTCGGAGAGAGAATTGTGAGAGAATATGCTGATTGAATCCGTTATATACTCCTAAATATGCCGGCTTCCAAACAAGCCCAATATATATATATATATATATATATATATATACATATACTCATTTAGTAATCCAACCCACCCATAATTTTTTTTAGGAGCCATTTAAGGCCCGATCGAGAAAGGGGTGGTGGAGGGAAATAAAAGAGAGGGATAGGGGGTCGGTGGGGATCGAACCTCTAATATTCCGTTGGAAGTCGAGGGACTTAACCACTTGGACTAAGTCCTCATCCCCAACCCCACCCATAATTATCACGCATAGTGAACAATGCACCACTACTACTACTACTACTACACTACAACTGAGTTTCACATGTCAATGAGAGACATCATCACACACATATAGTATGTAATTTCACAAGAATCCATTATTCATTAATATAATAGCTTTATTTCTATGTTGTCCCATACGTAAACCCAATTGCTCTTTTCACTTCATTTTACCATGACATGCTGCCAAACACAACGGAGAAGCAAAATAAATACTATAGTACTACTATCATATATATATATATATATATATATGCATGGTAATTAGTTTTAATTTTAACTTATGGTTATACTGATAAAGAGGAAAAAAACAAAAAATAGAATAGTGAACTATAGCGGTCAGCGGATGCATAAGTATTATACACTACTTAACTGGCCACAGTTTACATTTCGAACACAGAGAACCCTCAGTCAAATTCAGATTTCAGAGTTCCATTTATCAAAATATAATTAAATTTAAATATCTGAATAATGTATGGAATGTCATAATCAATTCACAGAATATGCATGCAAGCAAATCGTACAAATAGCAGATGTTAAATTTACTCCTATTTTAATTAATTTCACTACTGGTGATGGATGATGAATTGCAAACCATTGGAGGCTGGAGGGAGAGGGAGATTGAAACTAGCTACTCCAAATTTAATTTCAGCCATAAATGCAATACATAAAAAAGTGGACCCTAAAACAGCTGGAAAAATGGCATTATCCATAATGTTATAAAAATAAATAAATGTGTGAATTATAAGGACCACAGAATTATACACTCCTTATAAACCTTTGACATACATGTGACCCAATGTCCTCATTGCATTCCAACTGTGTTTCTGCAATTTTATTTATATACTAGTATCATTTCTCTTCATTGTTTCATACCAACTGCATGACTATGTAATTCACTCCTTACTACTCCAACATTCTTTAATTATACTGCCTTCATTATAAGGAATGCACAAAGAGAAGGACATATATATATATAAATATGCTGAAAAATAACTAGTAGGTGTAACAATTTCATCATGAAAGTCATTCAATAGCTGACACTTCTGAGAACACATCAGAAATGATTATTATACTGTATATTGGAGTAAGTAGTAGAACTGAGTAATTAAATGAATGGAGGTAGACTGTCTTTAAGATGAAACATTTTGAATAATCACTACCCTTTTTAGCTAACTTGTTTAAAATGTTAATACTATCACTGTTTAATTTTCATATGGGTTGGAATAGATTATCTAAAATATTCTCTAGGCATAAATTATTTACCAAATGCATTTATTTTTCCATCACAGGAATTGTGGAGTGAGTTATTGATAGGTACTTTACCGAGTCACTAAGATTCTCGAGTAACAATTAAAGTAATGAGAGATATAAGAGACCATATAGACTGAGGACGAATTCGACACCACCATGTAAAATCTGGTAAGGCTAGAAAAAAATTTACACGAAAGGGCACAAAAACCAAATTTGATTTTATATAATTAATTTATATAAATATATATATATATATTGAAATAAAATTCAAAGTCGGTTCAAAGTTCAAACCAGTGGTTTCACCTTTCTGAAACGCAACCCGGTTCAAAAAGCACAAACCCCCCAAATCCTAAAATCAATCTGCGACCGTCCACGTCAGATCGTTCTCGAAGATCCAATGGCACACTTCAATCTTACCTGGGCCCGAACCCAAAGCAATGAACGCCCCATGTCCGGAGCTCCACGACGTCGTATCCAGGTGACAGATGGCAACGCCGTGATTTATTCGGGCCTTGGACTTGGGGTCTAGAATATCCGCCTCGTAGACCCGGACCTTCGGGACAGAATGGCAATAGTATAGCAAATAAGGGTAAAGGCTTTGGTGACAAGACACTGACTTGGTCACTTTTCCGCCGTTGATACCACTGACTTTCCCCAGCAAAATCTGGCCGTTGGATCCCTCGGTGGTGGCGGTGCTACGCGCCACCACGTTCCGCCCCAGCACCGACGTCGCGAAGTCGATCATATCCTCCATTGACGCCACACACCGCTTCGTCTCTCCGGGGCTCGGCGCGCGCTCGCATTCCCGAAGTGCGTCGGCTATCATGGCGGACATCCGGGAATCGTCTTCGCCGGCGTGGAATAGCTTCTTCAGATCGGCGAGTTTCGAGGTCGAGAATGGCAGTTTGGAGACGATGACACGCGGAAGGAATGATCTTTTAGGCATTTTGTCGCGAATGTCGGGCATTGGCATCAGCGTTCCAGTTTTCAGATTTGATTCTCTGAAAAATTTCCCAGGCTCCACCAGAAATTTGTTGGTGATTTTGGTTTTGGAGAGTAGCGACGCCTCCGTGGCGGCATTGACGCCGTCGCCGGAGGAGGTGGCGTTGGTATATGCGGCGAAGGTTGTGCCGTCCTTGGAGTATTCCTTGAACGTGTTGTTGACGCCGTAGGTTTGGAATCCGACTTCTGCGTTGCTGGCATCCTTGGCGTAACTGGTGAATTTGTCGGTGCCTTCGTTGAATGACTTTCCATAGTTCACGAAATCGACCTTCGCGGAGTTGGATTTCTTCCCGTATGATTCGAAGCTGTCGTCGCCGACGTTTGATTGTTCTCTGTAATTCATGAACGTCTCCGTGGCGGAGTTGCCACCGGCGGCATAATTTTTGAAGTTATCCTGGGGAACGTTGCCGTTGATGCCGTAGTTGGTGAAGGAATCGTTGGCACCGTTGGCAACCTCGGCGTAATTGGTGAAGGTGGATCCTATCACGTTCGAATTGTTTCCGTAGCTGGAGAAGGTGTTGGTGGCGGCATTGCCGTTTTTTCCGTAGCTGGTGAACCGCTGGTCGCCGGCGTTGGCGTCGCTAGAGTATCTAGTGAAGGATTGCGTCCGTCCGTTTGTGGCGTCGGAATAGGAGGTGAATCGGAGGCCGGGGACGTTCACCTGGTCATTGTATCTACTGAATTGACCTTCGCCGCCGGTTGTAGCGGTGCCATAGGTGTTGAAGCTCTGGTCTATCACGTTCGACTCCGTCGCGTAGGCGGTGAACTTATCATCGTGACCGACAGAGTTGCGGCTGTACCGTCGGAAAGTATCGACAATGACATTGTCGTTCTCCGAGTATCCTTTGAAAGCGTCGACGCCCCCGAGTTTATCCGTGCCATAGTTGGTGAAGTTCTTATCCATATACGAGGCAAAGTTCACATCCCCGGTGTGCTTCTCGAGACTCGGAGTTAAATCCGCAAAGCACAGGAGATTTGCCTTGGCACAAAACTCGGGAAGGTGTGTAGAAAGCGCGTTCTGATCCGCAAGCTTCGAGAACGCGGCGAACTCCGCCGCCGTCATCGGCGACGCTTTATTCATCAGAAACTCCGGCTTCGGCAAATCATTCGAGATTTGCTTCTTCCAGTACCGCACCACGTATCCTTTCGGCGTGAAAGGATTCGCCTCGCCGGAACTTTCGCCGGCGACGGTAATTCCAACCTACATTTCGCAAAATCAATCAATACCAACAACAGCCACAGACATTCAAAACAAATTGAAACACAATAAATCCAAACTTATAAGAAATTACATTGAGGAATACAGTGAAGAAGGCTGCGATTGTGAGGAGGAGGATGAGGAGTGGCGGTGTAGGTGCAGCGGAGGCGGCGGTGGACATTACGAGAACGGGAGGGAAGGCAGAGGAGGAGGAGGAGGAGGAGAGGAATTGGGGGGGGGGGGGGGTCCGGATTGAGGTGGTTGGGAGAAGTTTATTTATACAGTGAGAGTTTAATGGGGGAGAATTGAATGGTGGGGTTCCCCTTCAGAGGGTAATTGCCTTTTCAGCAATTTCAAATTTAATGGCCAATTTATATATATACTCGTTGATTTCATGACATTTTCATTTTGAATTAAGTAAATTTAATACCATATGCGGTTTAAACGAAGTTCTTGGGAAGCAATATTTCGACAACGGCGGGCAAAGAAAGTGCAATATTTTTCTTTTCAAGAAAATATATTGAATTTCTTGAAAGAAAAAAAAAATCTCTCACATTCCTGAAAGAATACTTTTTAAAATGCTTGAAGGAATAGTTTTTAGAATGTGGATAATATTTAAAACTATTCATCTTTTTTTCTTGCTCTTTTTTTTTTTTTAAGGAGCCATTGGAGGTTTTTCTTGCTTATTGATTTATTTATTTCTAAATTACTTGAAACATTTACAGTATATTTTAGTATCTTTTTATATCAAAATTAGATGTGGTACTTAAATATTTTGAAAATGAGGGGAGCATGTAATCTACACTTTCCCCTTACCATAATATATAATCATACATGTGGGAAAGTATATATATTAGGCATTATATAATATTAATAGAATTATTTACATGTTTAAAATCTAATTATACTAGAATAGTTATATTTTGACATATAATATCTAGGTCTATAAATACACGTTGGATATGCACATATGAGATTGCGCTAATACATCGGGTTAAATTGGTTCATATGAATCATATAAATAGACTCTTTTATATTGGTTAGTTCATGACACATATTCTCTAAGAATACATTAATTTATATACTATATATATACATACATAATTCATATGAATGCACCAAACATATATTTCTCATATTTCAAAAGCTAGAATTTGAATTTTTTTTTTTAAATTTCAACTTGAAAATGATTTATGTTAAGACAATTCACTCATTATCAATTAGGAGCAATGTATCTTCTATAACATGAAATTGAGAAGCTAACTATTTATTTTTGAACCAATGTGGCATTTTTTTTGGATAAAAATCATGGTGGCATTGAAATAAATTCACCAATGACATGAAGAGTATGCAAAAAAAACTGATTTCGGAGAGGTGCCCTTAATTGCCCATGCAGATCTTCAAGGGATTAGTTTTAGGTCCAATGTGTTATGAGGATACATATTCACCAATGACATGAAGTGTGTAATGAAATTAGGGTTCATTGAAGTAGTATTAACGGATTAAACCTTTTCTCTTCTTACAAATTGGAATGAATACAAAAAAAGAGAAGTAACAAACTCTTTTGACTGTGATATCTCACCTAAGAAAGCACCGGTAAAAACTCACAAGTTTAGGTATATACAACAACCAACCAACCTTGGCAAAATTAATTTACCTGTTTAGGTCAGTCAAAGTGGTTTCTACATTCCTGCATTTATGCAGTACTTGAGGCAACAGCTAACACGCGTTGATGAATCTGTTTTCCTTTTCTAAATTCTTTTTACGTATTTATAAAATGGATTCACATAATTAAATTACATTTATACACGTATAAATATTTATAATTAATAATATTAAGTATAAGTTGTGTACTAAATTGACGGCCCAAGGATTTACTTTACAAAATGTGTAGTGTGGTACTGTGGTCCACTGGAGTTTGAATAGGGTAGTAAATAACACATTTCGTGACTGATCCTGAAAATTTTTTAATTAGTATTTCAAAAACTTATGGAAGTTATATTTAAATAACGGACAATAGCCACGACACAAAAAAAAAAAATATTGAGGAAACCTAGATTAGAGTGAATGAGTGTGGTGCCACCACAAAAATTAAGCGGTGTCATCAAGCCTAATCAATTTAACTTCTACCTTAAAATACCAAATTTACAATTTAAGTAATGTCTTGTGCCACCACAAGTTCCTTAATACATCCGCCCCTGCTGGTGACCTAATAAAGTGTGTATTACGTGTGAATGAGGTATGTGCTGAGTATTTAATGGTATCGGAGCTACATAAAAATACTCAACATATACAAAGCACTCGTTCAGTACTTCAATACGAGGTGATTTATATCCCAAACCAAATTTTGTATGTCCTCCTCCAGTAGTGCATGCCGAAATAAATGAACTAACTTGAGAAACAACAGTTCAAATCACATTACTACAGTGCTGTGGTAATTTTGAAAGAATTAAAAATTGTAGATGCTCATTCTAGGGAGGTCCGGGATGTTCAGACAACAGAAAAGATCGTCATCGCTCATTACGCGAGGTGTGGATTATTTAATGGTGCTAGATTTATTTGACCCTGAGGTCCGGGATCTCCATGGTTTCCAAAATCAGAGTACAGGCAATAAAACCGAAAAGGGAAAACGCGTTATCGCGACACGTGGAGGACGGGTATTGGGTGGGAGTCAATCCCTTTCAGTAAACGCGGTTTTAGCTGTTTGCTTTGTTTCTATTTGCTGCTGCTGCAAATGTTTTTGTGCTTTTGTGGAGCTTTTTGTGACTGACAAATTTTCTACCTATTTTATTTTCATTCCAACAATTTGCATTATATATTCGTGAGTTTTTAAAATTTATTTTCTTTAATGTTTTTTTTTTTCCTTTTTAAATAGGGAATGTGATTATTTATTATAGTTGTTCTGTGGGCATAAAGTTGAAGTCGTTACTCATCCCTCTTGGCTAAGGACAAACGGCCCGTGACCCAGGGTCAATGTTGTAATTGTACACGTGGATGTGAAAGGGGCATTCTTGTCATTTTTCTGTGGCGAGTGTGGGCGTTTCGTCGTCCTCCCCATGGAGATGGCTTGTGATTGCAACATAAGCTAATACAGATACATAGATGGTGCCGGATTAAGAAAAAAAAGAAGGCATTAGGGTTACTACTAATTGGAATGGCACTACAAGAAAAAATGTGCATTTGGTAGTTTTATCTGGTAGCTAACGAATTTAGGTCGATAAATTATGGTAGCTAATGAATTTCGGTTGCTAACCTCTTTAGTGACAAAATTTTACAAAAAAAAAAAAAATTCCAGTCGCTAGAACAGAAAATTCTTGTAGTATGGACGAGAAAGAGATGGAATTGATGACGGAGAATGGATGTTGGCGGCGAGATTGGGTATGGTGGTGCTTCCTCTACGGGCCGGGTTGCACGTTGGTGGTCAGATGGTTGCGAATTTGCAATGACGAATTGAGTAGGGTAATGGGCCTGGTTAGGAAAAAACATTGAACATATTGGATTCGGGGAAGATTAGAAGCTAAATTTTGTTATTTATTTATTTATTTTTCTTGAGGAACCGAAACCAGAGAAATGGTGGTTGGAGTCCATGCCACACGAATTACAAAGTGATAAAGGGGTGGAATAAGGTCGGGTGGAGAATCAAACCCCCAACCCTTGAGTTGGAAATACGGACTTGCTGCTAGGCAAGTCATTATCCCCACTATTTTTGTTTTGGGAATTCATAATTGGGATAGATTGATATTGGTTTTAAATTGTTGGATTTCAAGGGTAATTTTTTTTCTATACACTAGTATAATTTTAAATTTTAATTCCAAATATGAGCATAGTTTTTTATTTTCTATAAAAACTTATTTTTTATCATTAGTTAAAATTTTTAGAATTTTATTATCCAAGCTCTAAACTTTGTGGAACATACAGTTAATGTAATCCACTAACAAAATAATGTGTCATTAATTAAATAATGTAACTATATTATGATTTATGGCAAAGCATCATATTATATTTAAAGGCGTGTTACAATAACACGGTACTAACATTTTTATTCCCATCATCATTCCACTCCTTTTCTTTAATGAGCATTACTTATTGTATCAAACTTTGTGATAAAAATAATTATTTTTTTGGTACAAGTGAAAAATAATAGTACCCTCAATCCCACGAAGTTTGACACATTTCTTTTGGGCACGGTAATTTAGGTGGTGGGGTTTAGTAGTTAAAGTGGTGTGAGTGTTTGTATTTAAGATTATAATAAATTTTGATACTGTTTATTATTTAACTTTGACTTAATGTTATCGTAATGATGTAATTAGAGAAAAATAATCAAGTGTGGTCTTGTTAGAATCGTCTAATCGTGTAGTTTTAGAATATATATATATTATACAATTTGTATCTGTACCAATTTTGAAATATTAATAATTAAAGAAATACAAGTGACTTTGTGTAGAAAAGTAAAATTGTTTTGGAATTTGTGCAGAATAGTAAAAGTGATTACTTTTAATGCAATTTGACAATAATTAAGATTTTAATCAAATTTATATTATTTTAATTTATCTAAAAATGGAAAGGTGTCAAACTTTGTGGACACCCAAAAAAGAAATAAGTGTCAAACTTCGTGGGACGGAGGGAGTATAATTGTTTGATGCAGACTAAAAACACTTATATAAAATAAAAGTTTAATTCAAAACAGTTAATAGTTTCCTAGCGTATGAAATGTGTGAATAATACGTCGTGCAATAAAATACCAAAACATATTATTATCAAATCATAAAATTAAGCAATATTTAACAAGTTAATAAATATATGTACGTATTAGACCTGTAGAAAGACTTTGTTTGGACAAGGATTTGATTCCCTAACATAAACAGTGAAAGATATAATACCTAATTAATTTGGCTTAAGGATGCCGTAAAGATATATGTTACTGCGCAACCTCCTGTACATGCTCCGAATAATTTTTGTGATGTTTATGAAAGTGAGGTTGAGGCATGGTTGTAACGCCCCGAAAATTCAAACCTGATTTTCGCAAGCATTACCGCTGTACTAACTATCCTAAACTAGTGGCCAGCTAATTTAAAACAGCTAGTACAACACTGGGTAAACCTCAAGTGATCATCTGATTAATCCGGTTTAATGCGGAAGCTAAAACAAATAAAACATATAAGCACATAGGAGGACTCACCATCATAATCAAATAAACACTCCAGCTGCTCATCCAGACTGCAAGCCTCTCAACAGCATACCAATATCTCAAACAGGGCTACCAGCCCAAAGCGTAAATCACATAAGGCCACCGGCCGACAGAAAGCAGATTCTAGGCACACAGGCCTCAACTAGCATAAAATCCAAGTCATGATAAACAATAGAGTATCACATAATCACGTAAGATAAACATAAAAAGTCCTATCTATGTGATCTCTCAATACCCCAAACCCAAATCATGCTCCAGCGCCTCCAGCAGGATCTATAAAACAGACAAAAGCAAAGGGGGTCAGTACAACGTACTGAGCAAGGCTACGTGCCGGGGAGTAAGGGAAAACAGAACCACATCTCAAGATAGTAAATATAGGTGATAAATAAACATATTAATAACGGCCGAATATAAATAAAGCAATTAAACACCACACCGTCCCATACCGGTGCTTCAACCACGATCATACAATTGACATAAATAAATCATCACACCGTCCCATACCGGTGCTTCAACCACAGACATACAATTTATGCACGTGATGCATGGCCTAACATACACCTATCTACCCTATATGCAAATGCAAATGAATATGCCTAGCCGGCAACCTAAACCCGGGCGGTATGAACCCACGGGTGAGGATATCATCAACTCCAACCCGTTACAGGGTAACATACACCATCCCCGCAGGGACCACAGGCATTACAGCCCAATCACAGGCATAACAGCCAAATCACAGGCATCGCAGCCAAATCACAGGCATCACAGCCAAATCACAGGCATCACAGCCTAATAATCACCCCGCAGGGCCATCGGGACTCAACAACACCGGTAAAGGCTGCCCGATCAGACATTTCCAATATGTCCATCCATCCATAATGCAATACCATGCATTATAATAACCAGCCCAAAAGGGCCAACATGAATAACAACCAATAATCCACCCCGCAGGGTCATCGGGACTCAACAACACCGGTAAAGGCTGCCCGATCGGACATTTCCAATATGTCCATCCATTCATAATGCAATACCATGCATTATAATAACCAGCCCAAAAGGGCCAACAGGAATAACAACCAATAATCCACCCCGCAGGGTCATCGGGACTCAACAACACCGGTAAAGGCTGCCCGATCGGACATTTCCAATATGTCCATCCATTCATAATGCAATACCATGCATTATAATAACCAGCCCAAAAGGGCCAACATGAATAACAACCAATAATCCACCCCGCAGGGTCATCGGGACTCAACAACACCGGTAAAGGCTGCCCGATCGGACATTTCCAATATGTCCATCCATTCATAATGCAATACCATGCATTATAATAACCAGCCCAAAAGGGCCAACAGGAATAACAACCAATAATCCACCCCGCAGGGTCATCGGGACTCAACAACACCGGTAAAGGCTGCCCGATCGGACATTTCCAATATGTCCATCCATTCATAATGCAATACCATGCATATGACAATACAGTGATATTCAAGCACCTAGACACTAGGTTCGCATGCTTCTCAACATATAGGGAATTCAATACATAGCCCCCTAGGCTAAGCATTAATGATATAATAATTCAACAGTTTCCCTAAGCAATTCAACAACCCCCACGGGCCAATTGATTAACCCACGGTTTACCAATAACATTTGGGGAAGTCATAACAATAATTGGTACAAAGAAAACATCATTATATGATCAGAATCGCACAAAGAAGGGCCAAACAGGGCATTTCTGCGCTCACTGCGCACCTGCGCGCGTAAAACGCGTGACATACGCAGCCCAGTACTGTAGCGATTACTGTAGCAATACTGTAGCGATTACTGTAGCGAGTTACTGCGGTAACTACTGTAGCGAGTTACTGCGGTAACTACTGTACAAGTTACTGTGGTGGTTACTGTTCAAATTACCGTGGTAATTACTGTTCAAATTACCGTGGTAATTACTGTGGCGAATTACTGCGGTAACTACGCGAGTTACCGCGGTAACTACTGTACAGTTACTGTAGCAGTACTGTAGCAGTTACTGTAGCAGTTACTGTTCATCGTCTTCTCCGATTTTCCAATCGGTTTTCCGGCAATTTCGCCGGAATCCGACCCCCAAATACCCCCCAAACACGTAATTTAAGCAATATAATCCCTTGCCTGATGTCTTTCAACAAAAATCGGCCTCCGATTCGTCGATTACAAGCTTCAATTCAAGCCGATCTACAAAAAAATCCAACCAAAATCATCCAAAAACCTTCATTCCCGTCACCACCAACAACAACCATCAAACCCACTTCAAAACTCATCAAAAAACAAGTTGTAAGGTGTGGAAATCACTTACCAAGACATATACAAGCAATCCCCTAGCTAGATTTGAGCTCAAACTTGCTCAATCTCTCACAAGAACTCCATTTCTTCTCTTGTCTCCTCAAAAACGGGAATAAGCCCTAGTCTCCATTGTGAAATCTGAAAAATGGACTAAGGGGGCTGATTTGGGGATTATAAGGGATGTTACAATGGTTTTGTAATTATATTTTTAACTCATCACAAAATTTTACTATCGCATCATATGTACCTACTCTCTCATCACGATGTACATACAAGTGTAATTTTCAACTCCACCGTTAATTAATTATTGAAAAAAATTGGTTGTTAATTTTAATTGTCATGAGCGATCAAACCACATTTCATTGCTAAATCTTTAAATTCGTGTGGTACTATTTGATTGTGATGCTATTGTCTAAGTTCCTCATTTTTCTATATTTATTTATTTATTGTAGTTTGGCCTTTGGCGTATTTTTGTTTGTTTTTTAGTAAAGTAAAATTATGTTGGAAACTCCATCGGGAAATGTACTTTGTTTTATATTTTGTAGAAATATGAAATGCGTACTTAATGAAAACCCACAAATTATGTGGGGAAATAATCAAAATTTAAATATTACTAATATTAAGAAAATGCAGTGTTAGTCACTTAAGCAATGTATCGGATTTGAACATTGTGTATGCAGAAAACTGTTTTGAGGGAAGCGCCATTCATTGCTCATATACAGATTCTCGAGGGATTAATCTTGGGTCTAATATGACATAGAGATACCCGGTTATTCACCAAAAAATAAAATGTAATACTGTATTAGGCCCCGTTCTCTAGGACTTATTTTCAGGCATTATTACTTATTTTTTTATATAAAAATTAGATCAGACCAGATCAGATAAGAAACATTAAGATCAGATCAGATTAAATAACATTAGACCAGATCAGATCAGATCAAATCAAATCATTATAATAATATAGAGAAAATAAGATCAGACCAGACCATAAACATTCAGACCAGACCAAACAAATTCAGATCAAAACAAACCAAATCTTATAAATTCATAACAGACCAGAAAAATTAACACCCAGAGAACATGGCCTAGTGAAGAAGTGGGGTGGATCATTGTGAAATGGACCCTCCATTTTGAGTGCTGGTGCCCACCCACCCAATTGATGAGATGACCCATTTTGCCATCATGGATATTCTTCTACACATTTATTATGATATCCAATGCGTACGGCTTGACAAAATATTCGGCCTCCAAAAATTTAATTTATTCCTTACTCCATCCGTTTCTAAATAGTTGTCTCTTTCAGCTGAATTTCAATAACCAATGTTTGCATTAATTAACTCATAAATTTACATTTTTACCCTTAAACTAAACTCATCCTTAATAAATATCCAACAAATAACATTTATGTAAAATGAAGGGCAATATAGTAAAAATATAACATAACTACCTATAATTATAAAAAAATGACAACTATTTTGGAACACTTTTCAATCTCTAAAAAGAGAACTAAAAAGGAACGGAGCGAGTAATAATAAAGCCACGAAATATGCTTTAATTAATGAGTTAGTTAATTATCTCAATTATTCATCACATTACTACTCAATCCATTTTAATAATGGCTGTATTGGGGACATTATTGCATTAATATCTTATTTAGTGCAACGTTTAAGCAAGCATTAACTAAATTAAGCTAGACAAAATAATGGAATCCAAGGAATTTTTGTGATAATTCCCTTCACTTTGATTGTGTAAATAAGACAATTTTTAAATTGTTTTAAAAAAATACTCAGTTTACTTGTTTGAGTGGTAAACCTATACTATATTTTTTAAATATATATAATTTTTTTCTTATCAAAATAATTAAGAAGTTAAGATACGATGAATGATACAATACTAATTAAAAATGACAGAGAAATTCATGACCCAAAATTTGCACCAAAATTCCATTCACTCAATTTTAATACATGAGTATAATTTGAAGTGTGATATTGAACTTATTACAGGAATAGAGATTTGCGGCCGGTGAGCACACGAAATATATGATTAAAAAATGAGATTATTTAGGAATTCGTATGCCAACAATGCATCCTAATCCAAAAATAATGTTGGCCGTCGTTTATGTCAATTTTAATATTCCCAGAAAATGAAAGAAAACAAGAACAATAACCAAATATACGAAGCCAAATAAAAAATGTGACTAGAATTAAATAGTACTTTTGCTGAATTCTCTGCTTTGGCCTCTGGGTTGAATCATGTCAGCCAGCTTGGAATTCGAAAGATTTCATGCTACTCAGATTCTTTGGTGGCGATTGAAACTATTGACCATTGGGATTGCTTTCACCCCTTGGCGGCCTTGCTCAAACAGATTCTAAGAGTTGAGGAATTCATTTGAAGTTTGCCGTATCCATCATATTCTTCGGGAAGGGAATAAAGTGGCGGATGCTCTTGCCAAACATGGAGCATCTATTGAAGATTTCTTTACAACCTGGGCCTTCCCTCCAGATTTTGTCACAGGGGACGTTGCAGCGGATGCTTCCGGTGTTTGGTTCCCCGTCTCTGGTCTTTTTTAGTTTTCCCTGTTATTTTTATTTCTTTCTTTTCCTTTTGTTCTCCATCCAAAAAAAAATACTAGTAATTATTAAATACGGGGCATTGGGATTTGCTGGTCAATATTAATGAGATTAGGATGCCACTCAAGCTTCATTTTTCTATTTAAGATTATATTTCTCTTTTCTTTGTTTTTTCCCTTAATAATATGTGTTTTTTAACATATTTGTCATTAAGTTCACCAAAAAACATCTTTGTCATTAAAAATATTAATGTGAAAAATATCAACATGATTTTTTTTTCTCCTAAAACTTTATTTCTTCATCATAATCATTGACGGTAGATTCATTCAGATCCAAAATTGATTAGAATAGTTAAATGTAATTATCTTATATATTATCATAATAAGTTGAAACATTTACTGATTTACAATCAAATTAGTCATGAAATCTAATAGCGTCTTTCCTCCTAATTTATTCATGTTCTTATATTAAGCCAGTTACTAAAATATACTTCCTTGCTTTTTATGTTGCAACGTGTGAGATTTTGTTACTATTCATTTTAACTGAAAGTTTTATTATAGTTATACAAGTTAAAATATACGTAAATGGGATCATGTTATATTCGTCTCGTCATGTTATAAAAGATTGCAATTACGATGCATTTTATGTTTTTACACAAATTTTTGATACTTTTACCGACACTATAAGCAAAATTAGATCAAATGGCAAAAAAAAGGCGAGAAAAAACATTCTGATAGCATTTTTATGAGTGTAAATTGTAGTAGTAGTAGCGGTGTCAATTTGGACACGAACCCGAAAAAACGAACTCGACCGATACGAAAAATTTCAGGTTTGGGTTTGGTTATTCTGGTTTTTTTTTTTTTTTTTTTTTTTTTTTTTTTTTTTTTTTTTTTTTTTTTTTTCGAAATCAGGTCGACCCGAAACCGGACCTGAAATATTATACAACCTGATCAATCCGACACGAACACGATTCGAAATCTCTAATTGACACCCCTAAGTAGTAGTAGTAATTAAAAAATATACAGTCCACAAGAAAGTGTGGACATTGAATTCATTCACCCAACAAAATGTGTGGATGCACTAATTCTGACCAACATAAATTTGGACAACCTGTTTCTTGAAGGACTATATTATGATTATTATAGATTTTTTTGGTGGTTTCCAAAATTTATACAGAAATGAAAATGAATATGTAGTATGTTACATATTTCATATTTGGTATGTATCAATGTATGTGACATTAAATTGGCCGGACCCAAATTTCTGTTGCCACTCCTTACACCATCAGAGAACATCATTTCACTGTACGTTTTCTTCACCCAACATTATTAATGCCATTATACTCCCCTCCTTTTTAATTGTTTTTTTAGAGAGTAAAAAGTGTTTCAAAATAGTTATCATTTTTTAGGTAGTTATGCTATATTTTTACTATATTGACATTTACTTTATATAAATGCTATTTGTTGTATGTTGACATTTATTAAGATTGAGTTTAGTTGAAAGGTAAAATATAAATTTATGAGATAATTAAAGCAAACATTGATTATTGAAATTGAGCTGAAAGACAAGATTATTTAAGAACGGAGGGAGTATATATCATATATATATATAATACTCAATCTGTTTTTTTATTAAGTGTGATTTTTTCTTTATTTCTTTTTTTTTTTGTTGAAACCGGGTATCCCAAGGCACATTGGACCCAAGACCAATCTCTCAAGGATCTGCAAAGGGAATTAAGGGCGCCTCTTCCAAAGCAGTTTTTTGCATACACAAAGCTCGAACTCGAGACATTGCTTAAGTGACTAAAGCCCACATCCACTCAAATCAACTGCTGTTGGTAGTGTGATTTTTTCTTTTAATACGTTTTTTAATAAGAAAAAATTAATTTCATCCACTTTTATTCTAATTTTATCGGATGTCCCCGAAGGGACGACTTTTATTCATACTCCACTCGCTCTCAAACGGCTATTGCAATGAATTATATAGTACTACTATGTTATAGTACACCATATGTGGTTTTCACTCTATAAAACACTTTTATATATAATAAAGTATGCAATAATTTATTTTTATAGTACTACTATATGCTAGTGTTGCTTATTTATTGTTTATTTTTAAGGACACCTACTAGTTTAAAATACGAAGTATAAAGATAAAGCGTCAGTACACCACATAGTGGCGTCACTAAAACGTCAAAAAAACAATAAAACCTTAACCACAACTTATATATTCTAATTCCTTGTAAAAATGTTAAAAAGAACGGTATTAGATTACCCAAAATTATAATAATAAATGTCGTCAGAAATTTTAAATTTTATCTCTGAATATTTGGTGGGGAAGTGTCAGTACATGACCAACACAACACTTGTGCCTTCGATGATATCTTGTTTCGGTTGTTTAATGTGTCCTTTTTTCACATACAAACATTTCCCACCCCTATTTTATATTCTTACCTGCAATATAAAAAAAAAATAAAAATTTAAAAATGTTATAGTATGCATTTTTTTCAATCATTTTTTTTTTTGATAAAGGATTATCTTTTCCTGAACAGAAAAAAAAAAAGAATTATCAATAAATGGAGTATGCATTATATATATATACACCATTGTTCATGCTAGTGGATTCTAATTCTAATTAATAAATAAAAACTTCGAACGTTTTTTAAGAGAGAATGTTACTAATATAATATTATAAATAAATTACTTATTGTTAACCAAGAAATTCTTTGAGGGAGAAACCTCATTTTTTGATTGATGAGTATCGAAAGAATTACAAGAATTGCAGAAAGGAATTACACGAAAATAAGAAAGCTGTAAAGGAATGAAAGATTACAGAATGGAAAAACACGAAAGAAACTTGCAAGAATAAAAATACAGAATAGATAAAGTGATTCCTCAAGGGGTGTGTTGATGATCTTCTTCCATGCCTCACCGTCTCTTTATATAGAGTGAGGCGACACCCTGCACTCATTCCTCCTATGGCGCCTTCCATCTATGAGTCACCATCTTCCCTTGAATTTCGCCATGCGGCCGCCTTGCATTAATGAGACGCAATACCGCCGCCGCCCTGCAGATACGCGATCTATCTTTATTGACTTCTGGTTACACCTAGGAGGCGTGGGGCTTGAGGATACGGCTGTGGCGGCTGTGTCACCTCACTGTTGCCCCTGGCATTATGGTGCCGGTTTTCCTACTGGATCATTATCCGGATAAATTTTGAGTTGAATCGAGACTTGAAAAATGGATTGGGCCTTTGAAGGTGCGTCATCTTCTCCGGATATATTTCCACGGACTGGGCCAGGTAAACTTGGATGTGCTATAATATATATTTTGCTGGGTTAACACTTACGAAACAATATCTTGACACCAATATATGTATTAGCAAATTCTCATTTTTTATTTAAAAAAAAGATTGAAACTTTTGAAAGTGCCGATCACTAATTGCGATCAATAATTAAACTTTCCATCCTTCGAATGTGCTAATAATTGGGAGTTTGACATTCTTTCTCATGCATGTTTTCCATCATTGTGAATAATTTATTTTTGAAAAAAATAAATATATACTTATAAATATTGGGGTAATGAAATTGTACTCTAAACAAATTTTAAAACGATAGTTATCTGAAGCACTTGTAAGCCATGTGCTGCGAACAAAATATCTCACTCCACCTAACAATTCTACTATTAATATATGTATATTTTTCTTATATATCTATATTTTTTTTTAAAAAAAAAAACTGTTTATTACATTCATTGCAGTGAAGATGATAGTACTTATTTGTATATTCAGATAATTATTCTCATCAGAGTTTGTCTGTCCAAAATCAATGCCAATAAATACATACTCCTGCAATTATTAACTAAAATGTGAGAAATGTAACCAGTCATCAATGAATTTATTGATACAGCTGTTATATTCGGATTTTTTCCCACGATCAACTTGAAGAATGTCTCAATTTTTAATTACTACCAAATTATTTACATTACATTTATATTTATATTTAGTCAAAATTATTGAGGCAATATTTCTCGTACGTGGAATTCGGCTCCAGTGAAAGAGGAACTTATATGTTATTTATAAAATATAAAAAGTTTTCTTTCTCATGTGGAATTGCACATGCTAATGATAATCCATCTTCTCGGTATCTTTATCTTTTATCTTTTTGTTTTTTTTTTTTTTTAAAAATCTTTTTCCTTTTATAATACGGAGTAGTAGAACAGAGAGCTTTATTTATTTATTTTCTTGAAAATAATGAAGAATCATTGGAAAAAACAAGTGGCATAAAATAATGTGTTGAGAAATGGTCTGCCGCAATTATGATGCATGTGTTGTGTGTATAGTATTATTATTATTTCTCACTGTGCCCACTTTATATATGTAATGCAGTTTTTATTCTATTTATTTATTTATTTATATTGGGGGATAAATCTTATCTCAATGAGGTGCCTATGGTTTGTGGAATCTGAATCACTATTTAATGCTTTTATTAATGGAGCATAATATCCATGTATATATATTTTGTAGTTTTCCTCCTCCTTTTTTTTTTTTTTTTTTTTTTTTTGCATTTTGACCTGTTTTTAATTTTTACATAAAAGCACCCTACGGTTATTTTTGTAACGACCTAATTTAAAAGATTATTGTTGTTACATTCTGTTGGGTTCAATCGCATGTCCCGTATGGAAAGGGTAAGAAAAAGTTCATTTCCGTGTCTGCCTAATTCCATTAGTATAAGCCCTTTTGTAAGTGTCAAAAAAAAAAAAAAACGGAAATGGTAGTAATTTGGTCCAAAACAAACAAATCATATTGGGTATGCTTGAGAAATAATTAGAGTTTAGCATTTAGAGTTTGGAGTTTAGAGTCTGGAGTTTTAAATTAGAATTTTGAGTCTGAAGTTTGGAAAGCTAAAAGTTGGGAGAGATGAGCGTTCAGAATTTAGAGTTTAGAGTTTAATATATAGAATTTTTGGCTATTTTTAGTATGAGCTAAACGCTAATCGCCCGCGTTTGTTTCCAAACGCAACCATTAGTGACAGAAAGAGGACGTTGATCGCATTATTATACAGTAGTCCTTTTTTTTTTTTTTCCCCTTAGTAATGAGAGTGAAAGTGGGTCATTGTTTCTCAATAAAATTTTGCAGTATTTGGATGGTGATTTTCCTATTATATACCATTTATTGTATGGCTACTTTGTACGTGAGTTAAAGATGTGTGTTTTTAATACCGACTGGTGTGATTATCGAACAAAAAATTGTTAGAACTGATCAGTGTCTTGCCTATTTTTATTAATTTATTTATTTTGGTGAAAGACGTTAACATGTCGGCAAAGTCTAGTGTCTATTGCCTATTGATTTTGTAATAAAATTTTGTCTTAGAAAAAGTAAAATCAATTCATCCACATAACATCATCATCCTAAGTCACAGTAATCATCACCCAGTATTATTTATCTAATGATATGATTATAATTATGTATACATACATAAATATTGTACTTCATATATATATATATATATATGCATATTTAACTAAGCAAAGGAGGATATAACTTGGTGTAGTTGTAAGGTTACCTAACTTCCAACCTTATGATTAGGAGTTCGACTCCCCATCCGGCACCCTATTCCCTTTGCCAACACCCGAGTCGAAATGTTTATAAAGAATGTAATGTTTATAAAGAATGTATCAATTAAAGTTCATCTGAAAATTTCCATAATTTGAACAACAGAATCGATCACGACATAACCTACTACTACAGTACTACTAGTACTACTACTATGTCAACATCTCAACATTAAATAGATGATTGATGGACAAACTATTGAATTAACGACCATAATGATTAATTAAATTAAAGTTCATATGAAAATTTTCATAGTTAGTTGGGAATGACCTAAGGCCACCATTTGCATGACGAAATTAGAACCCCATCATAATTCAATTTCATATATATATATATATATATTTTTTAGAAATAACAAGAATATCTTAGCTTGATGCTAAATAGAAACATTTACTTTAATTTGTTGGCCATGATTTCATGGCTTTTGGACAATGCACACCATATATAATGAGTAGGTGGGCTGGCGGCCTTTTTTTTTTTTTTTTTTTTTTTTTTTTTTTTTTTTTTTTTTTTTTTTTTTTTTTCTGAACAGCCTATACAGGCTAGGAAATGGGTGGTGGAAGCCAATCTCATACAAATTACAAAGGGAATAAAAGGGAGGGATAGATGGCTGATGAAGAATCGAACCTCTAACATTCCGTTGGAAATCAAGGGACTTAACCACTTGGGCTAATTCCTCATTCCTTTTCCTCAATTATTTTAGAGCATGAAAATTGTGGGGAATTAATAACTCCAATGAAAAAATGTGTGTAGGGCTCGTGACATTATGCGCCATCCACATTATATAAATGTATATTTTTTTTGAATAATATTGCTGAAATATTTTTATGATTCATAGGATTCTTGCGTTGTTGCCACTAACACTTCTTCCCCACTAAGGAATCAATTGCAAAAAATGCACATGATTATTTATATTTTGACAACATTGTTATTTAAACCTTTTTAAAGGCAAGATTATGCTTTTGCTTTTACTTTTTTTTTTCTTTGTTTCCAAAAAATATATGTTGTGTGTTATGAAGTTGATCATCATTTATTACTGTTTTAAGTCTGAAGGAAAAATTTAGTCCTTTTTAAAACTCATTTCAAGAGTTCAAAACTTAACACATACTCCCTCCGTTCCAAAATAGTAGTAGTCTTTTTAGAGATGAAAAAGTGTTCCATAATAGTAGTTGTCATTTTGGGTATTTCTATAAAAGTTTTCCAATATTACCCCTTTATTCCCCCAATTATGTTCATTCTCTCTCCACTCCAACTACATTTCTTGGTAAGTGAGAGGGGTAGAAATGGAAGATTGTGTGGTAATAATTATGTTTCTTGATTTGTGTAATATTTGCTAGAAAGACAACTAAAAAAGAACGGAGGGAGTAGTATGTTATTATTAAACTTTTACAACATTATATTATTAATTTGCCCCGCTCTCCCACCTTTTAAAAAGAAAAGTGTATGTTGAAATGAACCTTAAGAGCCTTGTTGTTTTTAGGGTTGTATTTCCGGAATGAAATTAGTATAAATTTCACTCCAATGGCGTGTATAACCACACTACAAGAAAAAAATAAATAAATTTATTAGCTACTAAAAATTTAATAATCGAATTCAATAACTAAACTATTTTTATTTATTTTTTTATTTTTTTGAGTGCTATTTTTGCCCCTTAGATTAAGGAGTTGACACCAAAATACGTGCAACATTTATGAAGTTTTAGTGGATTGGCCTTGCATTGCTCTGGGTCTGTTCTGCACGCAGCTTTTGACAGCTTTTGGGAGCTTTTGAGAGCTTTTGGTAGCTTTAGTTTTTATTTCAAAACAAAAGCCCCGTTCTGCACACTAGTTTTTGGGAGCTTTTGGTAGCTTTTGGAAGCTTCTTTTTAGAAGCTACTTGTAGTAGCGTTAAAAAATAAGCTAGGAGCTTATTTTTGAGCAATCACAATTTTAATCCAATAACCAACTCACTACCCAATACTCTACATAAATATTTGTCCTTTTATGTCATTTCATACATTTTTTCACAGCTACAGCTAGTTGTACAAAACACTTAAATAGAACTGACAGCTACAGCTTCCACAGCTCCTTACAGCTTCAGCTCCCTACAGCTCCAGCTTGCAGCTACAGCTCTGCGTGCAGAACAGACCCTCTGTCGGCCCATCTTAACACATCTAAAACTGTACTATATTTTTTTATATAAATTATTTTATGAACTAAAACCTTGAAATGTAGATAATTTAAAATTTTTTTCTGCAAATTTAAGTTACTCATAATGTAATTGATTAAAGTATTTTCCATTTCAGTATAATAATAATAATAATAATAACAACAAGTGGTCCAGCTTTGATGATTATAAAAAAATATTTTTATTTAAAAAAAGAAACAAGAAGAAATTAGAATAAAAAAAAAGTAAAAAGTAAAAGTTCACTGTTTTTAATCAAGAAGTGATTAAAGCGAAAAATGCGTATGATGAAAAAACGTGAAATAAAAAGCAATAAATGGCGTGGCCTAAAATAGGCCCAAATTTAAGGACCAATGTAAAAAGTAAAAGTACACAGTCTTTTGCTGTTTCGGAGTTCGAATTTAATTCTGTATTTTTTACTTCATCACCTTATTTTTCCACGCACCAAATGCCTCCTTTATTTACTTCTTTTTAAATGATTTTTCATTCGTGTTTGAAGAAGTCTTTCTACTTATGAATTATTAGGCATTGAGCTAATACAAATTATAAATAATTTAAAGTAATACAGTTTGAGTTCTCATATCAGTAATCAGCCCGAAATCATATTGTTGGATACAATTTTTAACAATCAGTGGTATTGAATTAATTCAGAGTTGTCAAATAAAAAATGTATACATATAAAGGCATATTAAGAATTACTTCCTCCTTACCAACATCAGTTGGCTTGAGTGGATGGGGCTCTAGTCGCTTAAGTAAGGTCTCGGGTTCGAGCCTTGTGTATGCAAAAAACTGCTTTGGGAGAGGCGCCATTAATTGCCCCTGCAGATCCTCGAGGGATTAGTCTTGGGTCCAATGTGGCCTGGGGATACCCGGTTTCACCAAAAAAAGAATTACTTCCTCCTTATTTATATAATGTTAACGTTTGCATAGTAAACACTATTCATTGAGTAATTCTGATTCGATTTTTTTCACACGGTTAAATAAGATAAAACATAGTCAAGTGAGATCTTGTTAGATTCGTCTAATCACGTAGTTTTATAATATTAAAAGTTTATAATTTTTTATTTTATAAAATTTAAGATATTACTCTTTAAAAATATGTATTGGATTGCGTGAAAACAAGGAATGTTAAAATTTTTTAAATACGGAGGGAGTATTTTCTAATCTATATCTATATAATAATCTAAAACAAAATAGTCTAACACACACACACTTTCCCGCCCAAATATTTTCCCCTCACAAAATTCATTTTTTTACACTCTCTCTCACACACTAACTTATTTACAGTTCTGCCACCGGACCGTGCTCCACATCGATGATAATTACAAATATGCCATGGACCGTGCTCCAATTTCTATATTAAACCTGCATCTCATTTATTCCTTTCCTCCTATAAATATGTGTATTATAACCCACCTCAAAATCATATCCTTACATTTTCATCTAACATTTCTCTCAATATTATAGCTTTTGTTCCATTTAACAAATACATCTCCCACCATTTTATAGCTTTTCTTATTCAATTTCATGTTTCTTTCTCCCTCTTTTGCTAATATCTTTGTTTTCTTTTGTTATTGTTTTGGTGATAGTTATTGGAACAACGAGAGTACAAACTCAAGTGACGAAGAACATTTTGAATGGATGAAGAGCTAAGGAATATTCATAATCATAAAAGATTAAATCAATTGTTGTGACATCTTCTTCTATGACAAATACATCTCCCGCCATTTTATAGCTTTTATGATTCAATTTCATGCCTCTTTCTCCCTTTTTTGCTAATAATTTTATTTTCTTTTGTTGTTGTTTTGGTGACAGATATTGGAACAACGATAGTACAGACTCAAATGACGAAGAGCATTTTGAATGGATGAAGAGCTAAGGAATATTCATAATCATAAAAGAATAAATCAATTGTTTGGTTGTTCTTTTTGTGGAAAGATTTGTTCCACCGAGTCTAAATAATTGGATGAGTTTATTAGTTATAGCATTATTTCTTAGAATCTTTTGTATTTTATTCAATAAGAGAGTTTCGAATTTGTCCATATTATTTTTATCCATGTTCTATTCTCAATTACTCCATTCAATTATTGATTAATATCAAATCACTTCTATTCTCAAGTTAAATATGACAATGTTGAATTATCATTGCTTTAAATTAAATTAAAATGAAATGATCCCATAATTAAAGGATGTAATTTGGAAATCATCATTGCTAATTTGATAGCTAAAAATGATAGTTTACTTTAATGGGTAGATTTTATAATATTAGATAACTAATTATAAAATTTTTGAATTGATGAATTAATAATGGAAAATGATGATGAAAAAATTAATATGCCAAAAATTAGCATTCATTGATTGATTAATATCAAATTAATTCTATTCTCAAGTTAAATATGACAATGTTGAATTATCATTGCTTTAAATTAAATTAAAAGATTATATTTAAATTCTAACAAATTTTTTATTATATCAATTGGCTAATTATAGCAATACGTTTATTAATTATAATATTAACTTTGGAAAAAATATTGTGATGATTTAATATAAATACTACGTTTTGAAATGGATTTTATCTATATTGGCAACAAAATCTTTCCATTTAAATATATCCATATATTGGAAACTAAATATTAAATAAAAAATGAAAACTAAATATTAGAATATGTATTTTTAAAATAAACCATTCTAAATATGTGTTTTTTAATTTTTAAAATGTATTTTACTTTATTAGATCCAAAAATTATAAATATTTAAATCATTGTACACTAATAGAGAATGAAATGATCTCATAATTAAAGGATGTAATTTGGAAATCATCATTGCTAATTTGATAGTTAAAAATGATAGTTTACTTTAATTGGTAGATCTTATAATATTATAAAACTAATTATAAAATTTTTGAATGGATGAATTAATAATGGAAAATGATGATTAAAAAATTAATATGCCAAAAATTAGCATTCAATGATTGATTAATATCAAATTAATTCTATTCTCAAGTTAAATATGACAGTGTTGAATTATCATTGCTTTAAGTTAAAAGATTATATTTAAATTCTAACAATTTTTTTATTATATCAATTGACTAATTATAGCAATAATTTTACTAATTATAATATTAACTTTGGAAAAAATATTGTGATGACTTAATATAGATACTACGTTTTGAAATGGATTTTTCTATGTTGGCAACTAAATCTTTCCATTAAAATATATCCATATATTGGAAACTAAATATTAGAATATGTATTTTTAAAATAAACCATTCTAAATATGTGTTTTTTAAGATAAATAAAGCAGATGGGGATGATGGAGAGAAATAAAATATTTAGGATATTGAATATAATTTTTCTATGAAATGATTTTTAATTGAATTGCAACTAAATCTTTACTTATAAATTTATCCGTATTTTGAAAACACAGTATCAAATAAAAAAATGAAAACTAAGTATTATCCCATAAATAAAGCAAAGATGATGGGGTAATTGATTTACATTGATTAAATTGATTTCCATTGGATAAACAAAAATAAAATGTTGACTATAGACAATGAAATGATTATGGAAAGAGCAAAGAATAATCATAAAAGATGAGATGATCAATGGAAATAAATAAATTACTCCTTAAATAAAGTGGAGGAGCAATTGGCTAAATGGAATTCAAATATGACAATGTTACATATGACAATAATAAGTTAGCCAAGTTAAATATGATAATGTTAAATCATCATTGCTTTAAATTAAAATATTATATTTAAATTCTAAAAAAAATTGTATTATAGCAATTGGCTAAATATAGCAATAATAAGTTTATTATAATATTAACTTTGGAAAAAATATTGTGATGATTTAATATAGATACTACGTTTTTAAATGGAATCATTGAACATATCATTTTAGAATCAATTTATTGTGATTTATTTTAGTTATAGATATATTGTGATGATTTAACATTAGATAGTTATTTAAATATATTATTATTTTAGAATCGTTTTAATTATACTGGCAACTAAATATTTTCATATAAGTATATCCATATTTTAGAATCATTTTATTTATATTGGCAACTAAATATATCCATATTTTGAAACTAAATATTAATTAAATAAAAAATTAAAACTAAATATTAGAATATGTATTTTTTTAAAATAAACCATTCTAAATATGCGGTTTTAAATTTTAAAAAATATGTGTTACTTTATTAGATCCAAAAATCATAAATATTTAAATCATGTACACTAATAGAGAATGAAATGATCTCATAATTAAAGGGTGTAATTTGGGAAACACTATTACTAATTGGATGGTTAAAAATCATGTCAAAATGATAATTTACTTTAATTCAGTATATATACTATGTAATGACCCGATTTAATTAATTGAACTGTTTAAATAATCTGGTATTTGGTTATTTTACATTTCAGTCTGGTTGGGGTCGATTTGATGTATTTGAGATTTAAGTGGGGGAATAAGTGAGTTCAACTCACTAGATAATAAGAGTCAAGTGCTCAAATGGGTGCAATGTGGTCAAGACAAGTGGTGTAACCATTTTAACCCACATTCCGACCCGACCCGAGACCCATGACCCGACCCGGGTTCCCTTGGAGTGTTAAAAATCAGATTTGGGGTTGGAAGACCCATTTCTTCCTCCTTCCCCTTCCCATTCCCGTCACTCTCTCTCGGTGAAGATAGGGTTCTTCATTTTGGTGAGAAATTGGTGTTTTCTTCCTCAAATCGGTTGGGGGATTGGTATTTATACCTTTGGTAAGTATTTTTCTAGCTTCCACACTTGATTTTGAGGATGTTTGAGTGGGTTTTGGAGTGATGGAAGTTGGTGACGGGAATTCAATTTTTGGGATGAATCTTTGTAGATCGGTTTGTGGGGAAGCTTGAATCCTTGTTTAAGGGTTCCAAATCAGTTTTGGGAGCTAAGGTAATGCTTTTGGTTGAGTAATTTCAGTTTTTGAGCTTCCAATGGCTTCATGTTGAAGAACTCATGTTCTTGGATGAATTTTTGATGTTTGGAGCTTGATTCTTGCAATATAGGCTTGGAATTGTAGATTGGAAGCTTGGAGGTTGAGGATAGGAGCTTGGAGACTCGTCTACATCCAAGGCAAGGGATTATATTGCTTAAATTACGTGTTTGGGGGGTATTTGGGGGTCGGATTCCGGTGAAATCGCCGGAAAACCGATTGGAAAATCGGAGAAGACGATGAACAGTAACTGCTACAGTAACTGCTACAGTACTGCTACAGAAACTGTACAGTAGTTACCGCGGTAACTCGCGTAGTTACCGCGGTAATTTGAACAGTAATTACCACGGCAATTTGAACAGTAATTACCACGGTAATTTGAACAGTAATTACCACAGTAACTTGTACAGTAGTTACCACAGTAACTCGCTACAGTAGTTACCGCAGTAACTCGCTACAGTAGTTACCGCAGTAACTTGCTACAGTAATTGCTACAGTAATCGCTACAGTACTGGGCTGCGTATATCACGCGTTTTACGCGCGCGGGTGCGCCGTGAGCGCATGAAGGCCCTGTTTGGCCCCTTTTTGTGCGATTTTGATTATATAATGATGTTTTCTCTGCTCCAATTATTGTTATGGCCTCCCCAAATGTTATTGGTAAACCGTGAATTAATCAATTGGCACGTGTGGGTTGTTGAATTGCTTAGGGGAAACTGTTGAATTATGATATCATTATGTATATGTGGATTATTGGTTGTTATTCCTGTTGGCCCTTTTGGGCTGGTTATTATAATGCATGGTATTGCATTATGGATGGATGGACATATTGGAAATGTCTGATCGGGCAGCCTTTACCGGTGTTGTTGAGTCCCGATGGCCCTGCGGGGTGATTATTAGGCTGTGATGCCTGTGATTTGGCTGCGATGCCTGTGATTTGGCTGTTATGCCTGTGATTGGGCTGTGATGCCTGTGGTCCCTGCGGGGATGGTGTATGTTACCCTGTAACGGGTTGGAGTTGATGATATCCTCACCCGTGGGTTCATACCGCCCGGGTTTAGGTTGCCGGCTAGGCATATTCATTGCACTTGCATGTAGGGTAGATAGGTGTATGTTAGGCCATGCATCACTTGCATAAATTGTATGATTGTGGTTGAAGCACCGGTATGGGACGGTGTGATGTTTTATCTGCTTTATCTATATTATGCTCTGTTAATTATATTATTATTATTATTATTATTATTATTATTATTATTATTATTATTATTTATTATTATCATGAGATATGATGATGTTTTCCCTTACTCCCCGACACGTAGCCTTGCTCAGTACGTTGTACTGACCCCCCTTTGCTTTTGTCTGTTTTATAGATCCTGCTGGAGGCGCTGGAGCATGACTGGGTTTGGGGTTATGAGAGATCACATAGATAGGACATTTCTGTTATTATTATTTATATGTCATTATGTGATACTCTGTTGACTGCTTTTGCTTGATATATACTTGACTAGTTGAGGCCTCTGAAGCTAGGATTTATTTCATATCGGCCTGTGGCCTTGTTTGAGTATGTGATTTACTGCTTTGGGCCGGTAGCTCCCTTTGATGTATTGACAGGTTGCCTGATCATGATCTGAGAGGCTTGTAGCCTGTTACTCTGACAGAGTTTGCTTTATGCAGTTGTTCTGTGGTAATTGTTTATGTGCCTATGTGTTTTATTTGTTTTAGCTTCCGCATTAAACCGGATTAATCAGATGATCACTTTAGGTTTACCCAGTGTTGTACTAGCTATTTTAAATTAGCTGGCCACTAGTTTAGGATAGTTAGTACAGCGGTAACACTTGCGAAAATCAGGTTTGAATTTTCGGGGCGTTACAGAGTGGTATCAGAGCCTGTGTGCTCTTTTATCTTATTAAAATTTGTGTAGATATAGGCGGGTGAGATGTGTGTGGGATACATATAGTATAGATTTGCATTCTTATTCTTATTTTTGTTGAGATTTGCGCATACCAGGTTGAGCCACAGTTGGGGAACTGTGGAAAGACAATGGTACTCCATTCAGGATCCTTGTGACTTCACAGTCAGTGGGGACTGCGAATTCATTATTATGTATTTATTTAATTGTTATGTTCTTTATTATGCCATCAGTTATTTGGGATATATGGAATGTTGGTGATTTCTGCTGACATGATTGTTCATGTTGTGTCTGTTTTTTTTTTTTTTTTTTTAATATCAGAATGGTTCCTTATCGTGCGAGAGGTGCTGGGCGACGGGGAAGGCCCCGCAGAAACCAGGGCCCACCCGTTGGAGATAGGGTTGGGGACTTTGCACCCGAAGAGATGGGAAATATGGTTCCACCTGATGGCGTTGAACAGGGGAACTACGGACTGCCACCTCCTCCTCCACCACCTGCACCGGAAGTACCACCTGTTGCTCAGGTGCCCCTCGGGAATCCACCAGTAGGAGGTGCAGCTGTCTTCAATCCAATTAAGTTCGCCCGGCAGCTGGCACAGTTCTTCCAGATGTTACCACAGCCTGTCGTGCAGCCTGCTCCTGCACCTGTTCCAGTCCATGTGGACTATGTGGACCTATCCACAAAGCACCGTCCACCAAAGTTTGCAGGGGGTGCCAGTCCTTCTGATCTGGAGAACTGGAAGTATCAGTTGGGTCGGGTTCTTATTAGTATCAACTGTCCTGAGGACCAGAAGGTTTATGTAGCTTCCCACTATTTAGAAGGGGAAGCACTGCATTGGTGGAGGACCCGCGAGCACGACCTACTCGCTCGACCCGGGTTCAACTGGGAACAGTTTACAGAGGCTCTTAGTTCCCATTTCTATCCACCACATGTCTTGGAGGCGAAGAAAATGGAATTTCTGGGTTTAAGACAGACAGAAAGTATGAGCGTTACCGCTTATCACAGGAAGTTTGTGGAGCTTATGAGGTATGCTCCGGAAGTTATGCCCACTGGTAAGGACGCGGTTCGTCGTTTCATTTCGGGTCTTCGGGCAGGAATTAAGTCCTTTTTCGGCTATCGAGGTTATGATACATTGTCTGAGGCATTCGATCAGGCCCTATATGTGGAGGAGAGCCGGTCTGAAGAACGCCAGCAGTGGCAAAGTAAAAAGAGGCATAGGGAGCAGGGTCGTGAGGGGCATAGAGGCGGTGATCCGAGAGGCCAGCCTGCTGTTAGGGGCTGCCGTGATGGTGGCCGTGCTGATGTAGCCAGGGGTGGTGGTCGTGCACCGCTACCTGTTCGTGAGGTTGGACCTGACGGGCGACTTGTGTATCGTTGCTGGACTTGCAATGAGGTGGGTCATCGCCGAGCGGATTGCCCGCGAGCTGGCAGGGGTAGACCGGTTCGGGCTGACCGAGGTGGCAGACTGAACGTCTTGGATCGTGCGGAGGCAGATCGTCGGGATGATGTTCTTGCAGGTGTGTTTTAAATTCCTGCAGTTTTCTATTTTCTTTTCGTTGTGCTCTGTCTTTGTAAACTTTGTACCCCGTTTAGGTACTATTACTGTTGCGAATCATTCTGCCTTTGTATTGTTTGATTCGGGAGCCTCGTGTTCGTTCGTGGCCTTGCGATTTGTGCGGGAGCACGGAGTAGGACCGTTGGTGCCCTACCAGATGCCTGTTTCCTTGCCTTCGGGCGATATCATCCGTAGTGATCATATATGGCGAGATGCGGTATTGAGCATCGAGGGCCGTGAGTTCAGAGCCGACTTGGTTGTATTTAGCCTGGCTGACTTTGATGTAATTTTGGGCATGGATTGGCTGACTCGCCATCGTGCTGTTATCGATTGTGGTATTCCACGTATTTCCTTTCGAGATCCTCTCGGTAAGTATGTCTCTTACCGACCTTCTTTGATTCCACCTGCTATTAGTGTGGTTTCGGTTGCTGCGTTGTGTGATTTGATGCGCAGGGGTTGTTCTCTTTCCCTGTGGCAAATGAGGGATCTTCGAGTAGAGGTTCCTGCTGCTTCGAGTGTCCCTGTTGTCTCTGAGTTCGGGGATGTGTTTCCCGATGAAATTCCTGGTCTCCCACCTGCTCGGGAGATTGATTTTACTATCGAGCTGATGCCTGATGCAGCTCCTATTTCTAAGGCTCCTTACCGAATGGCTCCTGCTGAATTGAAGGAGTTGAATGATCAGTTGAATGAGCTTACTAGTAAGGGGTATATCCTGCCGAGTAGCTCGCCTTGGGGAGCTCCTGTACTGTTTGTTAAGAAGAATGATGGGTCGATGAGGATGTGCATCGACTACAGGGGTTTGAACTGAATCACGGTGAAGAACAAGTATCCTCTACCTCGGATTGAGGATCTGTTTGATCAGTTGAGAGGGGCCAGTATATTCAGTAAGATTGATTTGAGATCGGGCTACCATCAGATAAGGGTGGCAGAGGCTGATAGGCCTAAGACAGCATTCAGAACTCGTTATGGACACTTTGAATTCACAGTCATGCCTTTTGGTTTGACTAACGCACCAGCGATCTTCATGGATCTTATGCATAGGGTATTCCGCCCCCTGCTGGATGTGTGCGTGGTTGTGTTCATAGACGATATTCTGGTCTACTCGCCGACTCGTGAGGCACATGCTGGCCACTTGAGGACAGTGTTGAACACATTGCAAGAGCATAAGCTATATGCTAAACTCTCTAAGTGTGAGTTCTGGTTGGAGAAGGTGTCGTTTCTGGGACACATTGTTTCGGGTGAGGGCATTGCAGTTGATCCTGCTAAGGTGGATGCTGTACTTAAGTGGCAAGCCCCGAAGAATGTGGGAGAGATCCGGAGTTTCTTGGGTCTTGTTGGCTACTACCGAAGATTCATTGAGGGGTTCTCGAGCATTGCTAGACCTCTGACTAGACTATTGAGGAAAGATGTCAGATTCAGATGGGATGATGCTTGTGAGCAAGCATTCGAGTTGTTGAAGAAGAAAGTGACAGAGGCACCTGTTTTGGTACTACCTGATGATTCAGACGAGTATGAAGTTTACACGGATGCGTCACTTAAGGGTTTAGGTTGTGTGTTGATGCAAA
Source organism: Hygrophila difformis (assembly GCA_030278955.1). NCBI lineage: Eukaryota > Viridiplantae > Streptophyta > Magnoliopsida > Lamiales > Acanthaceae > Hygrophila > Hygrophila difformis. The sequence continues at coordinate 43,509,319 of JAOANR010000013.1, read as the reverse complement.
AGGGCAAAGTGATTGCTTATGCATCTCGACAGCTTAAGTCACATGAGCAGAATTACCCGACTCACGATTTGGAAATGGCAGCGGTAGTGCATGCTCTGAAAATCTAGAGACACTATCTGTATGGAGCGAAGTGTAGAATTTATTCAGATCATAAGAACCTGAAGTGTCTGTACACCTCAGACCACATGAGTGGCAGACAGAGGAGATGGATGGAGTTATTGCAGGACTATGACACGGATATTCAGTATATTGAGGGAAAGGCGAACCGGGTGGCGGATGCTTTGAGCAGGAAGGAGCATCATTCAGTGGCATGCTTGGGTGTGATGCCTGAGTGGCGCAGGGAGCTACTCAGACTTGAGGTTCAGGTAGTTCCTGTTGGCTCTGTTCAGCACACCTTACACATGCTAGTTACTGCATCTTCTTTGATTGATGAGATATTTGCTAGTCAGCATGATAGCGGGGAGATGGCAGTACTGAGACAGAAGATTCAGGATGGTAAGGCTCCGGGTTTCAGAATCGATGATAGGGGCATGGTGAGATATGGTGATAGATGGTGCATTCCGGAGTGTTATGTTGACCTAAAGAAGAAGGTCATGGATGAGGCTCACACGACTCCTTATTCTATTCACCCAGGAGTCACAAAGATGTATAAAGACATCCGACAGACTTATGGGTGGAACAACATGAAGAGGGAGATAGTTGAATATGTGGCTAAGTGTGCCACATGTCAGCGAGTCAAGGTTGAGCACATGAGGCCGATGGGTTTACTACAACCTTTAGCAGTACCTGAATGGAAGTGGGAATCCATTTCCATGGATTTCGTGACAGGATTGCCTCAGACGGTGAGGAAGATGGACACTATCTGGGTAGTGGTAGATCGATTGACAAAGAGTGCAGTGTTCATACCTATGAGGTTGACGTGGAGTATGAGCCAGCTTACCCAGGCTTATATTCAGCACGTTGTTAAGAGATTTGGGATTCCCAAGGAGATTGTGTCAGATCGGGACTCCAGATTCCTGTCCAAATTTTGGAAGGATGTGCAGGCGGCGTTTGGCACACAGATTAGCATGAGTACTGCATGGCATCCTCAGTCAGATGGTCAGACAGAGAGGACCATTAGGACATTAGAGGATATGTTGCGAGCTTGTGCACTGGACTTTCAGGGTAGTTGGGAGAATCACCTCAGTTTGGTGGAGTTCAGTTACAATAACAGTTATCATGCGAGTATCGGTATGGCTCCATTCGAGGCATTGTATGGGAGGAAGTGCAGGAGTCCCTTATGTTGGAATGATCCAACGGATAAGGTGAATGTGGGTCCTGAAATGATTGAGCAGACAATTGAACTGGTGAGGATCATTAGGGACCGTATGAAAGAGGCTCAGGACAGACAGAAGAGCTATGCTGACTTAGCTCGTCGAGATGTGGAGTTTGAGGTTGGTGATAGGGTGTTACTGCGGGTATCGCCTATGAAAGGGGTACGCCGGTTTGGTAAAAAGGGCAAGCTGAGCCCGAGATACATTGGACCCTATGAAATTGTGGAGAGAGTTGGTAAAGTGGCTTATAGGTTGGCTTTACCAGCTGAAGTGGGTCGAGCTCATGATGTCTTTCATGTTTCTCAACTTCGAAAGTTTGTATCTGACCCATCTAAGATTATCCAGCCTGATGAGATTGAGTTGGATGCAAGTCTTGAGTATGAGGAGTATCCAGTTCGGGTGATTGATGCAAAGGAAAGGGTTCTGAGGCACAAAACCATCCCAATGGTTAAGGTGCTGTGGTCTAGGCATGGAGCTGAAGATGCTACTTGGGAAACTGAGGAGCATATGAAGCTGAAGTACCCGGAATGGGATTTGACCTCGTTGCCTTGAGGTAACATTTTTCCCCCTTATTTTTATTTTTGATCATGTTCTTGAACGCGCATTTCGGGGGCGAAATGATCGTAAGGGGGGAGGAATGTAATGACCCGATTTAATTAATTGAACTGTTTAAATAATCTGGTATTTGGTTATTTTACATTTCAGTCTGGTTGGGGTCGATTTGATGTATTTGAGATTTAAGTGGGGGAATAAGTGAGTTCAACTCACTAGATAATAAGAGTTAAGTGCTCAAATGGGTGCAATGTGGTCAAGACAAGTGGTGTAACCATTTTAACCCACATTCCGACCCGACCCGAGACCCATGACCCGACCCGGGTTCCCTTGGAGTGTAAAAAATCAGATTTGGGGTTGGAAGACCCATTTCTTCCTCCTTCCCCTTCCCATTCCCGTCACTCTCTCTCGGTGAAGATAGGGTTCTTCATTTTGGTGAGAAATTGGTGTTTTCTTCCTCAAATCGGTTTGGGGGATTGGTATTTATACCTTTGGTAAGTATTTTTCTAGCTTCTACACTTGATTTTGAGGATGTTTGAGTGGGTTTTGGAGTGATGGAAGTTGGTGACGGGAATTCAATTTTTGGGATGAATCTTTGTAGATCGGTTTGTGGGGAAGCTTGAATCCTTGTTTAAGGGTTCCAAATCAGTTTTGGGAGCTAAGGTAATGCTTTTGGTTGAGTAATTTCAGTTTTTGAGCTTCCAATGGTTTCATGTTGAAGAACTCATGTTCTTGGATGAATTTTTGATGTTTGGAGCTTGATTCTTGCAATATAGGCTTGGAATTGTAGATTGGAAGCTTGGAGGTTGAGGAGAGGAGCTTGGAGACTCGTCTACATCCAAGGCAAGGGATTATATTGCTTAAATTACGTGTTTGGGGGGTATTTGGGGGTCGGATTCCGGTGAAATCGCCGGAAAACCGATTGGAAAATCGGAGAAGACGATGAACAGTAACTGCTACAGTAACTGCTACAGTACTGCTACAGAAACTGTACAGTAGTTACCGCGGTAACTCGCGTAGTTACCGCAGTAATTCGCCACATTAATTACCACGGTAATTTGAACAGTAATTACCACGGTAATTTGAACAGTAATTACCACAGTAACTTGTACAGTAGTTACCACAGTAACTCGCTACAGTAGTTACCGCAGTAACTCGCTACAGTAGTTACCGCAGTAACTTGCTACAGTAATTGCTACAGTAATCGCTACAGTACTGGGCTGCGTATATCACGCGTTTTACGCGCGCGGGTGCGCCGTGAGCGCATGAAGGCCCTGTTTGGCCCCTTTTTGTGCGATTTTGATTATATAATGATGTTTTCTCTGCTCCAATTATTGTTATGGCCTCCCCAAATGTTATTGGTAAACCGTGAATTAATCAATTGGCCCGTGTGGGTTGTTGAATTGCTTAGGGGAAACTGTTGAATTATGATATCATTATGTATATGTGGATTATTGGTTGTTATTCCTGTTGGCCCTTTTGGGCTGGTTATTATAATGCATGGTATTGCATTATGGATGGATGGACATATTGGAAATGTCTGATCGGGCAGCCTTTACCGGTGTTGTTGAGTCCCGATGGCCCTGCGGGGTGATTATTAGGCTGTGATGCCTGTGATTTGGCTGCGATGCCTGTGATTTGGCTGTTATGCCTGTGATTGGGCTGTGATGCCTGTGGTCCCTGCGGGGATGGTGTATGTTACCCTGTAACGGGTTGGAGTTGATGATATCCTCACCCGTGGGTTCATACCGCCCGGGTTTAGGTTGCCGGCTAGGCATATTCATTGCACTTGCATGTAGGGTAGATAGGTGTATGTTAGGCCATGCATCACTTGCATAAATTGTATGATTGTGGTTGAAGCACCGGTATGGGACGGTGTGATGTTTTATCTGCTTTATCTATATTATGCTCTGTTAATTATATTATTATTATTATTATTATTATTATTATTATTATTATTATCATGAGATATGATGATGTTTTCCCTTACTCCCCGACACGTAGCCTTGCTCAGTACGTTGTACTGACCCCCCTTTGCTTTTGTCTGTTTTATAGATCCTGCTGGAGGCGCTGGAGCATGACTGGGTTTGGGGTTATGAGAGATCACATAGATAGGACATTTCTGTTATTATTATTTATATGTCATTATGTGATACTCTGTTGACTGCTTTTGCTTGATATATACTTGACAAGTTGAGGCCTCTGAAGCTAGGATTTATTTCATATCGGCCTGTGGCCTTGTTTGAGTATGTGATTTACTGCTTTGGGCCGGTAGCTCCCTTTGATGTATTGACAGGTTGCCTGATCATGATCTGAGAGGCTTGTAGCCTGTTACTCTGACAGAGTTTGCTTTATGCAGTTGTTCTGTGGTAATTGTTTATGTGCTTATGTGTTTTATTTGTTTTAGCTTCCGCATTAAACCGGATTAATCAGATGATCACTTTAGGTTTACCCAGTGTTGTACTAGCTATTTTAAATTAGCTGGCCACTAGTTTAGGATAGTTAGTACAGCGGTAACACTTGCGAAAATCAGGTTTGAATTTTCGGGGCGTTACAGAGTGGTATCAGAGCCTGTGTGCTCTTTTATCTTATTAAAGTTTGTGTAGATATAGGCGGGTGAGATGTGTGTGGGATACATATAGTATAGATTTGCATTCTTATTCTTATTTTTGTTGAGATTTGCGCATACCAGGTTGAGCCACAGTTGGGGAACTGTGGAAAGACAATGGTACTCCATTCAGGATCCTTGTGACTTCACAGTCAGTGGGGACTGCGAATTCATTATTATGTATTTATTTAATTGTTATGTTCTTTATTATGCCATCAGTTATTTGGGATATATGGAATGTTGGTGATTTCTGCTGACATGATTGTTCATGTTGTGTCTGTTTTTTTTTTTTTTTTAATATCAGAATGGTTCCTTATCGTGCGAGAGGTGCTGGGCGACGGGGAAGGCCCCGCAGAAACCAGGGCCCACCCGTTGGAGATAGGGTTGGGGACTTTGCACCCGAAGAGATGGGAAATATGGTTCCACCTGATGGCGTTGAACAGGGGAACTACGGACTACCACCTCCTCCTCCACCACTTGCACCGGAAGTACCACCTGTTGCTCAGGTGCCCCTCGGGAATCCACCAGTAGGAGGTGCAGCTGTCTTCAATCCAATTGAGTTCGCCCGGCAGCTGGCACAGTTCTTCCAGATGTTACCACAGCCTGTCGTGCAGCCTGCTCCTGCACCTGTTCCAGTCCATGTGGACTATGTGGACCTATCCACAAAGCACCGTCCACCAAAGTTTGCAGGGGGTGCCAGTCCTTCTGATCTGGAGAACTGGAAGTATCAGTTGGGTCGGGTTCTTATTAGTATCAACTGTCCTGAGGACCAGAAGGTTTATGTAGCTTCCCACTATCTAGAAGGGGAAGCACTGCATTGGTGGAGGACCCGCGAGCACGACCTACTCGCTCGACCCGGGTTCAACTGGGAACAGTTTACAGAGGCTCTTAGTTCCCATTTCTATCCACCACATGTCTTGGAGGCGAAGAAAATGGAATTTCTGGGTTTAAGACAGACAGAAAGTATGAGCGTTACCGCTTATCATAGGAAGTTTGTGGAGCTTATGAGGTATGCTCCGGAAGTTATGCCCACTGGTAAGGACGAGGTTCGTCGTTTCATTTCGGGTCTTCGGGCAGGAATTAAGTCCTCTTTCGGCTATCGAGGTTATGATACATTGTCTGAGGCATTCGATCAGGCCCTATATGTGGAGGAGAGCCGGTCTGAAGAACGCCAGCAGTGGCAAAGTAAAAAGAGGCATAGGGAGCAGGGTCGTGAGGGGCATAGAGGCGGTGATCCGAGAGGCCAGCCTGCTGTTAGGGGCCGCCGTGATGGTGGCCGTGCTGATATAGCCAGGGGTGGTGGTCGTGCACCGCTACCTGTTCGTGAGGTTGGACCTGACGGGCGACTTGTGTATCGTTGCTGGACTTGCAATGAGGTGGGTCATCGCCGAGCGGATTGCCCGCGAGCTGGCAGGGGTAGACCGGTTCGGGCTGACCGAGGTGGCAGACTGAACGTCTTGGATCGTGCGGAGGCAGATCGTCGGGATGATGTTCTTGCAGGTGTGTTTTAAATTCCTGCAGTTTTCTATTTTCTTTTCGTTGTGCTCTGTCTTTGTAAACTTTGTACCCCGTTTAGGTACTATTACTGTTGCGAATCATTCTGCCTTTGTATTGTTTGATTCGGGAGCCTTGTGTTCGTTCGTGGCTTTGCGATTTGTGCGGGAGCACGGAGTAGGACCGTTGGTGCCCTACCAGATGCCTGTTTCCTTGCCTTCGGGCGATATCATCCGTAGTGATCATATATGGCGAGATGCGGTATTGAGCATCGAGGGCCGTGAGTTCAGAGCCGACTTGGTTGTATTTAGCCTGGCTGACTTTGATGTAATTTTGGGCATGGATTGGCTGACTCGCCATCGTGCTGTTATCGATTGTCTTAACTTTAATTTTGGCTTTGAACATAGCTTGAAGTTTGGGCTTTAATTTAGAAAATGGAATGGAAGTATGCGACATAGGCTTAATTTTCACTTGAAAATTAAGGCGTGTAGGTGATGATTTTTTGAATCAATTGTTTTGTTTCTTTAGTTTTATTTCCATGTTTACTGCAGTTATGAACTGAATCTTAATCATATATAATTGCCATTTTGCAGAATCCTGTGACAAACAGAAGACTAATCACTACAAGCACATGAAAAATTTATATCCTGACATCAATGGGGAATGTGGTTGGCTCTATTTCATCTGGATTTGCTCAAGTTATTAACAAAATTCTTGGTCATCCCCTCGAACCCCTATCTGGAAAAAATTGCAAGTAGAAATACTCTGCCTATACTTTCATTCTCCTTCAAAATATAAATGCTGCATTTATTAAACATATACATAAAGACCAGAGAATTTTATCCAATGATGATGATAAGATATTGAACAAATGAGGCATGACTGAACAATGTAACTTTCCTAATCGTTCCAAATGATATGTTTGAATGTATTGTAGCCCAAATGGACATTTTATTTTTTTAGTATCTGAAGGGTAACTATTTCCGTGCTGCGAAACCTTTATTGAGGAAGTTTGTTGCGAAACCTTTGTTGAGGAAGTTTGACAAGGTTTTGTTTTCTAATATTAGGAATAGTCTTATTGGACTGGCTAATAAATTTAATCGTCATTGATGTATCAAAATCTTCAAGTGATGTGCTATGATGGATTTGTTAATACGAATGTTTGAATCGAAGTTTTGCTCTATGATCCGGATGATTACATATTGTTTGATGAATTTTATTAACCGCTTTATTATTTATCTTTTTCAATGAAGCATTGTTTGATTCCCTAAATATTAGTTGTTTTAAAATGAATCTTATACTTGATTGTCGCGATGCCAATAAATATACAGGAATTGTAAGTGCATTACATTTATTCTTAGGTTTTTTCTAAAAAAAAATTATAAATTTTAAGAATTTAAATGGGGTTAAAATTAAAGAAATCATATCGTGTACATTGAATTTGAAAAATGATACTTATTTTATTTTTCATATAAATAAAAGTAAACTTTATAATTGATATTATTGAATTAGTGGTCCTGTATATGGTATAGCTTTATATTGATTTTTGATCCAGGCTTAAATATTCGTTGTGACTGATCTGTTCTAGATAATCCAATTTATAAAACTTATGGGCTATGAAACTATTTTTTTTTTATGATCTTACTTGCTGATTTAAAATTTAATTGTATTTTGTTTTCAAAAAAAGTTAATTGTATTTGAAAACATATTTATTCCATAATCTGTATTCGATGGAATTAACAATCGCCAGTTTTAAATAAGCTGTATTTTGTTTTTAACATGCTGGTAATGATAAGGGCAATTTTATTCATGTGATTAGTGACATAAAATTGTCAAGCAATTCATTACTTTTAGAAATGCTATAAAAGAATGTAGGACGTTATTAGAATATTTTTTTTCTTTTTTAGAAAAAAATTTGTTTTGTCATATTTATTACTTTTACGCATGTATAAATTATTTTCTTTAGAGGAGCCGGAGCAAAAAAACCAATAGGAAAACTTTGATATTCCTTCAACCTTGACAATTAAACGCCAGTTTTACAGTTAAAACTTTCATTCCTTTAATCTTGATCAATTTCTTATTCACTGCTTTGATCATCAACTATTTTACGTTATACATTTTCTTTCATTCAATCGTGAGAACAATTTATTCTTTTGTTGAATCTCTAAATAATTTTTTTTGATATTTTAGAAACTTTTCTTCCCGCGCATCGCGCGGGCGGGTAATACTAGTAATAATATAAAACAAAATAGTCTAACACACACACACACTTTCCCGCCCAAACCTTTTCCCCTCACAAAATCCATTTTTTTACACTCTCTCTCACACACTGAAAGATTTACCGCACTGCCACTGGATCGTGCTCCACCTCGCTGATTATTACAAAATTGCCCCGGACCGTGCTCCAACAATCCCTATATCTCATTTATCTCATTCTCCTATAAATATGTGTCTATTAGAATCCCCTCAAAATCATATCCTTACATCTTCATTTAACATTTCTCTCAATGTTCCATTTAACAAATATCTCCTCGCCATTTTCTAGCTTTTATTATTCAAATTCATGTTTATTTCTCCCTATTTTGCTAATATTTTTGTTCTCTTTTGTTGTTGTTTTGGTGACAGTTATTGGGAAAATGAGAGTACAAACTCAAATGACGAAGAGCATTTTCATGTTTATTTCTCCCTATTTTGCTAATATTTTTGTTCTCTTTTGTTGTTGTTTTGGTGACAATTATTGGGAAAACGAGAGTACAAACTCAAATGACGAAGAGCATTTTGAAGGGATGAAGAGATAAGGATTATTCATAACCATACAAGAATAAATCAATTGTTGCGACATCTTTTTTCATGTCAAATAATCGGCGACTTCCCATTTCACTTCATCTTTTGGGGAAAGATTTGTTTGGCTATTGTTTTTGTGGAGAGATTTGTTCCACCAAGTGTAAATAATTGGATGAATTTATTTTTTGTAGCATTAGGTTCTCACAATCTTTTGTATTTCATTCAATAAGAGAGAGTCTGAAATTTGTCTATATCATTTTTATCCATTTGTTTCTCACAATCTTTGGTGTTTCATTCAACTGAGTAGTGTATACAAATTAAACACAATGCCTAGCAAAATCTATATTTTTTGTAAGATAAGTTTTTTATTTGAATTGAACTAATGAAAATATACTCATTTTTCACATTATTGAAATCATTTTCCAAAAAGGTAAATTATTTCTATTCTCTATTGAAATCATATTGAAATCAAGTTATTATTTCCATATAAATTATTTCTATTTAATTCAAGTGATTACTTTACTTAATATGGAGGAATTATCGGATAAGATTACTTTTGAAATGGGAAGAAAATCGGGAAGGAAATCAATGGATTTTTGAATTGATCAATGAATAAAATTTTGGAAACACAATATTAAATTATAAAATGGAAACTAAATTTTAGAACATGTATTTTTTTAAATACATAATTTTTAGTAAATAAATCCAAAAAGTCAAATTATTTATATTCTCGATTATTAGTGAAAATGAAGCCCTATTTTTTAGTCAATAATGTAAAAAAGGTATAAAAATATAATATAAAGTAATCAAATCAATGATTGATTAAGATTAAATAAAATTATGAATAATTCCTTCAATAATTATTCGCATTAACATTAATTATATTATATTCACAATTAATGTAATGATCAATGGATATTAAAACTAAATATCAATGAAGAAAATTTTGGAAGAAAATGGAAACACAATTAATAATTATTGTGTTAAATTATTAAAATCGGGAAGAAAATCGGGAAGAAATACCAATGGATTTTTGAATTGATCAATGAAGAAAATTTTCTTTATGATATTGAATATAATTTGTCTATCAAATGATTATTATTTATATTGCAACTAAATCTTTCCTTATAAATTTATTCATATTTTGAAAACACAATATCAAATAAAAAATAGAAACTAAGTATTACACCATAAATAAAGCAAAGATGATGGGGGTAATTGATTTCCATTGATTATAGTGATTACATTGGTTAAATTGATTTCCATTTGATAAACAAAAATGAAATATTAACTATAGACAATGAAATGATTATGGAAAGAGCAAAGAATAATCGTAAAAGATGAGATGATCAATGGGCATAAATAAATTATCCCTTAAATAAAGGATAATTAATGTAATTTAGCCCTTCAACTATTACTATAATTTTTACAAATATAATATTTTATTTATTTGTGGTGAATAATGAATCCATATTAGGAATTTATCTGTGGATGGGAAAATTAATATGCCAAAAATATAGTACGGATTAAATCTAATTTAACTAGAAAAATAAAATATGTATTATTAATTATATGGTAATAAAATCATGATGGAGAAATCATGATAGTAATAAAATATGTATGTAATATGTATTAATTATTTATTTGTGCAAATGAGATTTGTGGTGATTGGGAAAGCAGATGCATAATTTTTACAATGAGATGATTGAGGGAAATAAAATATTTAAGATATTGAATATAATTTATCTATGAAATGATTGTTTATTATATTGCAACTAAATCTTTCCTTATAAATTTATCCGTATTTTGAAAACACAATATTAAATAAAAAATGGAAACTAAGTATTACCCCATAAATAAAGCAAAGATGTTGGGGTAATTAATTTCCATTGATTATATTGATTACATTGATTAAATTAATTTACATTGATTAAATTGATTTCTATTGGATAAACAAAAATGAAATGTTGACTATAGACAATGAAATGATTATGGAAAGAGCAAATAATAATCGTAAAAGATGAGATGATCAATGGAAATAAATAAATTACCCCTTAAATAAAGAATAATTAATGTAATTTAGCATTTCAACTATTACTATAATTTTTACAAATACGATATTTTATTTATTTGTGGTGAATAATGAATCCATATTAGGAATTTATTTATCTATATAAATAATATTCAATTTACACTTAAATCCATGTATTAACCTAAAATCATATGCAAAAGTTTCCAGCCTAAAACCACTAGCCTAATTTTTAATCAATAATTCGAAAAAGTAAAATTAATTCTATACTCAAATAATCCTTTCAATGTTAGATTTATGGGATTGTATTCTCAATTTCACAAAATGGAAATTTTTAATATAAATAAATAATGAAATGATTTCAACCATGAATTTATTATGTCATTAATTTTAATTGATTTTTTACTAACATTAAGTTTCATTATAACATTTATTGTTCCTTACAAGTGAAATATGACAATGTTAAATCATCATTGCTTTAAATTAAAATATTGTATTTAAATTGTAAAAAAATTTGTATTAAAGCAATTCGCTAATTATAGCAATAAGTTTATTATAATATTAACTTTGGAAAAAATATTATGATGATTTAATTTTTTTTTTGATGAAAATTGTTTCATTCCATACCAACAAGGTTGATTACAACGGAAGGTTGGAAGTTCGATTCCCACCGGCCCCCTATCCCTCCCTTTATTTCCCCTTTGTAATTGTGTGGCATGGGCTCCCACCACCCATTTCCAGGCCTTCTATGGCTCCTCAAAAAAAAAAAAACAAGGTTGATTACAACAGAGCAATCCAAAATGAGACACCAAAGTTGCAAAAGCAGAAGACCAGATACAGCCAATTGTATTCGAACTACAAGAACCATATAAACCACATGATGATTTAATATAGATAGGTGGGACAGGTGGGGTTGTTGGTAGCCTATGTAAGATAGGTGAAATATATGAAGACATGAGGGAGGAGTAGATATTAGCATCAGAATTGAAACTGTGGAGAGTGTGGCATCATTTGCCTTGATCGACTCACCATCTTCTTCTATTTCTTCTCCTCCTCTTTCCTTTCCTTTTTGCAGGTGAAACACACACCTCAAGTCAGTTTGGAGCTTTGGAGGCTTTAATAAGTCTGGCCATGACAACTGATACAAGTCGGGATGTCGGTTGCGGTTGATGAAGGCGATACTAGTTACAGATAGGCCTAAGGGACAACAGACATTGCTGCTGCCATACTTCCTCTTTGAAGTCGAACATTGCGGAGATTGTTGAGGTGCCTTGACAGTCAATAAATACCGACTGGCAGTTGGTACAGAGTGGACATATCACTATCCTACGATCAAACCACGAAGCGCACTGAAGCACTAAGCCTGCGTGTGAAAAGACTTGACCCATTTGGACGCTAACAGAGGTGACGTTTTATTTGACATTCTTGAACTTGCTTTAGTTTTGCATATTGATCCTGCTAAGCTCTATGCGGTGCGTCGGATAGAATAAGAAAATCTGGATATTTCCTTGCTCTTCCTTTGGCTATCAAATCCCCGTACTACACACTACACTATGCGATCCTTTTCAGAACCTATCGATTTATCCCTATGGGTCGCTTTAATATTTGTTTCCTTGTGCATAACGAAAATCCTAATGGCTTGCGGTCACCCGATCCACCAAACCTTATCATGCTTTGTCACAGCCACACAGTGCCTATTAGCTGTAGGGAGAACTGGTTCTATCTATGCATTGCTACAAAAATTCCTTTGTGTTGCAGCTAGGGAGCTAGAGGTATTTGAGCACTAAAGTGATCTTGAATTACAAGGATTAGGCAGTAATAAACATGAGTGTTGGGCGGACATACTGGCGGGTACATTATCTGGAATCAGATAGAAGGACACTGTGTGTAGATCCTGGTGGTAACTGATTGTGGCTGTTGGGATACAAAAAAAAAAAAAAAAGAAAAAAAAAAGAAAAAAAAAAAAGAAAAAAAAAAAACATACAAAAAAAACGAAGGAAGATGAAAGCAGTAGGAAAGCAGGATATGAAAATGTTGTGGGAAGGTATTATTAAGGGGATTGGTATATATAAGAAACTGGCTCGAGTGTATGGGTGTTAATACCGAATCAATAACTGGAAATTTTGATTGGGAGTTGAGTCAGAGTACCTTGCATCAAGTATTATTCGAAAACTGAGTAGGAGCTTATTTTGGCGAGGAGTCGGACGTAGTAACACGTACTGGAATTTTTTGAGCATTGCATAGATGATCCTTATTTTCCCTTTTCCCTTCTCCTATTATCTGAAACCAACTGCGTCGTCCAGCCTGATATATTTTTACCAATCGTACCCCCCATCCATCTTTTTACCAATCGATTTCCTTCGATCCGACGCATCTGCTACGAATCCTTTGGCAGGGGAGATGTCATATTAAGCAAGTTTTAGACTGGTCTCTTTTAAACATCACTTGAATACTCTATGATTGCTCTTTCTGAATGTGCGACTTCATCCTCCTCGTCATTGGAGGGGTCCGGTGAGAATTGAGAATCAAAAGTAAAGTATTAGAAGGGTTATTGATTTATTGAAAATGTATGGATTAGCTACTTTCTGGTGTCAGCCATCTTGATTCGGTCATGCTTGGATGGAAGTGGCTGTTCATTATTTTCATTGTAATATTAACATCTCATGCTTTATGGAATAAGATATTATTTCTCTCAAAAAAAAAAATTTAATATAGATACTATATTTTTAAATGGAATTGTTTAACATATCCTTATAGAATTAATTTATTGTGATTCGTTTTAATTATAGATATATTGTGATTATTTAACATTAGATCAAGTTATTTAAATATATTCATATTTTAGAATCATTTTATTTATCTTGGCAACTAAATCTTTTCATATAAGTATATCCATATTTTGGAAACTAAATATTAAATAAAAAATAAAAACTAAATATTAGAATATAATTTTTTTTAAATTTCTAAATATGCGGTTTTAATTTTAAAAAAAATGTGTGTTACTTTATTAGATCAAAAAATCATAAATATTTAAATCATGTAAACTAATAGAGAATGAAATGATCACATAATTAAAGGGTGTAATTTGGGAAACATTATTACTAATTGGATAGTTAAAAATCATGTCAAAAATGATAATTTACTTTAATTCTGTATATTTACTATGTTTTGTTTGGTATATCTTATAATATTAGACAACTAATTATAAATTTTATTGAAAATTTGTTACCATTTAGGTGTTGTTTCTATCAAATTAAAAGAGGTTATAGATAATTATGGAATCCGATATATTTTATGAAGAATGTTGACATTATGTTAATCATCGCAAATTTATTTTATTATGTATATATCAAATAATTTATTTGGCCACTTTGAATAATTTGGAAAGAGATCCCGGCTGCTCAATTTAAGTGCACAATTTTTGGGATTAATTAATAATAGAAAAGGATGATGGGAAAATTAATATGCAAAAAATATAGCACGGATTAAATCTAATTTAGCAAGAAAAATAAAATATATATTATTAATTATATGGTAATAAAATCATGATAGAGAAATCATTATAATAATAAAATATGTATGTAATATGTATTTATTATTTATTTGTACAAATGAGATTTGTGGTGATGGGGAACGCATATGCAGAATTTTTACAATGGAGAGATGGAGGGAAATAAAATATTTAGGATTTTTAATAACTAACAGGAATTAGATGTATACATTGACTAATAACTAACATGTATACATGTGCAAATGAGAGTTCGAAACATCTGCCTGAAATGAATTCAGGTCATCTCATTGGACAAAAATGAGCAAGCCTATTTTGCACAAAGTATTTTGATTTTGCATAAACTTCCAAGATTATCTTGATATGGATATTGAATATAGTACCAATGACATGGAGTTTCTTCTAATTAAATGAATTTCTTAACTTTAATTTTGACTTTGAATATAGCTTGAAGTTTGGGCTTTAATTTAGAAAATGGAATGCAAGTATGCGATACAGGCTTAATTTTTACTTGAACATTAAGGTGTGTTTGTGATGATTTTTCGAATCAATTGTTTTGTTTCTTTAGTTTTATTTCCATGTTTACTGCAATTATGAACTGAATCTTAATCATATACAATTGTCATTTTGCAGAATGCTGTGACAAACAGAAGACTAATATATACAAGCACATGAAAAAAAATTATATCCTGCCATCAATGGGGAATGTGGTTGGCTCTGTTTCATCTGGATTTGCTCAAGTTATTGACAAAATTCTTGATCATTCCCTCGAACTCCTGTCTGGAAAAAAATTGCAAGTAGAAATACTCTGCCTATACCTTCATTCTCCTTTAAAATATAAATGCTACATTTATTAAACATATACATGAAGATCAGAGAATTTTATCCAATGATGATGATAAGATATTGAACAAATGAGGCATGATTGGACAATGTAACTTTCCTAGCCGTTCCAGATGCTATGTTTGAATATATTGTAACTTTTCTGAGTATCTGAAGAGTAACTATTTCCGTGCTGCAAAACCTTTATTGAGGAAGTTTGTTTCGAAACCTTTGTTGAAGAAGTTTGATGACGTTTGGTTTTCTAATATTAAGAAGGGTCTTATCGGACTGGCTAATAAATTTAATCGTCATTGATGTATCAAAATCTTCAAGTGATGTGCTATGATGGATTTGTTAATACGAATGTTTGAATCGAAGTTTAATGTTTTGCTCTATGATCCGGATGATTACATATTGTTTGATGAATTTTATTAACCTCTTTATAATTTATCTTTTTCAATGAAGCATTGTTTGATTCTCTAAATATTAGCCGCTTTAAAATGAATCTTATACTTGATTGTCGCGATGCCAATAAATATATAGGAATTGTAAGTGCATTACATTTATTCTTAGGTTTTTTTTTTCTAAAAAAAGTTATAATTTTTAAGAATTTAAATGGGGTTACAATTAAAGAAATCATATTGTGTAAACTAAATTTGAAAAAATGATACTTATTTCATTTTTCATATAAATAAAAGTAAACTTTATAATTGATATTCTTGCATTAGTGGTCCTGTATATGGTATAACTTTATATTGATTTTTTTATCCAGGCTTACATATTCGTTGTGACTAATCTGTTCTAGATAATCTACTTTATAAAACCTATAGGCTATGAAACTGTATTTTTTTTATGATCTTACTTGCTGATTTAAAATGTAATTGAAATTTATTTTCAAAAAAC
This sequence comes from Hygrophila difformis, assembly GCA_030278955.1. NCBI lineage: Eukaryota > Viridiplantae > Streptophyta > Magnoliopsida > Lamiales > Acanthaceae > Hygrophila > Hygrophila difformis. The sequence goes on along the minus strand of JAOANR010000013.1, from coordinate 43,493,306 downwards.
TTTAATTGTATTTAAAAACATATTTATTCCATAATCTGTATTCGATGGAATTAACAATTGGCAGTTTTAAATAAGCTATATTTTAATTTTAACATGCTGATAATGATAAGGGCAATTTTATTCATGTGATTAGTGACATGAAATTGTCAAGCAATTCATTACTTTTAGAAATACTATGGGAAAGGAATGTAGGACGTTATTAGAATGGTTTTTTTCTCTTTTCTTTAAAAAAAATTATTTTGTCATCTCTATTACTTTTACGCATGTATAAATTATTTTCTTTAGAGGAGTCGGAGCAATAAAACAAATAGGACCTTGACAATTAAACGTGAGTTTTACCGCCAAAACTTTCAATCCTTTAATCTTGATCAATTTCTTATTCATTGCTTCGGTCACCAACTAAATTTTCTTTCATTCAATTGTGAGGACAATTCATTCTTTTGTTGAATCTCTAAATAATTTTTTTTAATATTTTAGAAACTTTTCTTCCCGCGCATCGCGCGCGCATCGCGCGGGCGGGTAATACTAGTTTCTATAAAGAGGGAATAGGTCCGGCTTCGGCTCCTAAACACAAAAAAAAAAAAAGAATACTAGGGTTTTGTTAGTCAATATCATCACTTGCTTGAATTAGATATCACATTGAATTATTTTATCAAGTGTGACATGAAATGTTTGGTCTTAAGATGGTATCAATAATTAGATCAATCAATAGTATTATAAAAGTATTATAAAATTCAAATTTAATATAAATTAAAATTAAAAAGCTGCATGCCATCATGAAAGTGCACAATGCAATAGAGTACTTATTTTTAGGGTATGGAATTTACTATCATCAATCTCAGTTGAATAGCTAAGGTGAGATTTCATAAATTAAATAGGAGTAAATGGTAATGGATTTTGACTTGTTTCAAATTATGGCAAAAAGTGATTTGCTTGTCATTTTCTTTACTTCAAATATACAGAGTTTAGCTATAAATCACAAAAAAGGGTTGGATTTCAGTTTATAGGAAAAGAGATTTGTCGAATTTTCTTTTTGTGCTGGACTTGAAAATTGGACCCAATATTTAAGCTTTACGTGTAGCGTTTGGCAATTAGCTATTTAAAATAGAGATTAATTGGTTGTATGAATGAAATAATGAGTAATTAATGGTTAATAAATAATAATCAACAATCGTCCGTTTTCAACAATTTTATTCGGCTAGAAATATAGTACTCCTACAATGTCAATAGTTCCTTTCCCATGTGAATATGTCAACAAAAATTTAAAACCAAAACTTGGAGTGCGGTTACAGTGCAGGTGCCTGCACGGTGCAGGCACAATTTGATGTGATGCGCATAATATAGATTCATGTGATGTTTAAAGGAGATTCATGTGATGTCTAAAGAGTTTTTATGTGATGTATACGTAATATAATGTGATGTTGTATATGGTTTTATGAAAAACATGGTTTGATGTGATGCCTCGGGATTTTATGTGATGCCATAAGTAAGATGATGTGATGAGAAATATTATTTATGTGATATAAGTATATTACAGATTATAATGTTTGTTGGAGCTGGGTGGTGATAGATTTTATCATCCATTCTTATGGTATTAGATCTCATTTGTACCGTAGTATGTTCATCTTGAATTTTTGTAACGATTTGGAAGTAGTAACGTAAGTGACAATGTAGTTTGTAAATTTTGTTCCGAAATTTCTATCGATTTTTTTGTATGTTGATTAGAAGTGTAATATGAGCATACGGTTGTAATGGATAGGCGATTTCAATCGAAATCGATATAAAGCTCGATGAAATCGGTAAAGAAACGGCTTTCGACAAAGAGTAACCATATTTCCGATCAATTTTGGAAAATTCCGGCCAAGTTTCATCATCTGGAGCTATGGTTGGTTTTTCTGAAATCCGAGTGTATATTTGTGATCCTCCTGTCGAAAGGAGTTGAATGCACATAAGTTTCACCATTTTTGAAAAAGTTTGGAGGATCGTCGGATTCACTATTCACCTTTCTTCTCCGGCGAGCCAATTTTTTTCCCGTGACGGTTTTGCATTTTGAAAATGGTTACGAGATCCTCTTGAGGTGTGGGTTCATATTCTAAACTGATTTTGTTTAATGAATGAAATATACACCAAATTTTGGATGGAAAAATATCAATTTTGGGTGAGTAGAAAAGATGAGGTTTTGGTAGGGGGAATGACCGTTTTTCGTAGAGGAATATGACAATTTTGGCATAAAAATCAGGGCATGCAGGTACAGACTAATATAGAGTCTCTACCCTATCTTAATTGCAAAACTTGAATACAAAAAAGGTCCTCATAATTGTTGCAATTTATAAATAATGATAAGATCAATACGTGGTAAAAAAGAAATTCAAATTTCAAAAGAGAAATAGTAAAAAGTTGAATTAAACTTACTCAATAAATAAAGTATTGACTAAAAACCTTTTTTTTTTTTTAAAAGGATGGAGTAATTCCCAATTCTTGTTTACTTATTCACCCAATTTTACTTCTGTACATCCAACAAAAAAGGGATTTTGCAGAACTCATGGGAATTTGGTCGTAAAGGAATTTTGTTACAGTAAATTTTGTAGGACAATAATTTTGGAAATGTCGGAAAAGGGACATATATGATAGCATTCTTGCATAAGCACGCCATAAGAGTTGCAACATACTTCTATGTGACATTTATGGTTTTTTTTTTTGTATATATAATTTGGTTCAGAAAATGAAAGCTCAATGGACATAATAATTGAGAAGTCCTCCAGCACTCAAATTTCAAAACGCAAATAGTGAAGGTAGTGAATTTTATTTCAAAAAATGGGCTTTAATGAATATTTGGGCCATCAATTTTTTTAATTTTATTTTGGTGTGTGATTATCCAATAGAATTAGGTTCAACCCAAAACACTGAATCTAACCAATGGGCTTTAAAGTTATTTTTTGGCCTTCAATTTCATTTCAAGAAACCAATTCCAAATTGAACATTAAATTTCCGGAGTTTTCCTCCCACAAAGTGAATTTTTGGCGTGTACCGAGTATCCCCATGTTATATTGAGCCCAATATTAATCATTCGAGAATCTGGTAGGCGTTAAAGGGTTGCTTCTGGCAAAGCAGAATTATGTCAACCCGAGACCTCCCAAGTGAATTTTTTTATTCAATATAGGCGGAAAATATATAGGCTCAAATTTCCGGAGTTTTCCTCCCACAAAGTGAATTTTTGGCGTGTACCGAGTATCCCCATGTTATATTGAGCCCAATATTAATCATTCGAGAATCTGGTAGGCGTTAAAGGGTTGCTTCTGGCAAAGCAGAATTATGTCAACCCGAGACCTCCCAAGTGAATTTTTTTATTCAATATAGGCGGAAAATATATAGGCTCAAGCTCACTATGGCCCTGTTCTCTAGGCCTTAATTTTTCTGATCCGAACTGAATTTATAAGATCTGGTCTGATCTGATCTGAATTTGTCTGGTTTGATTTGAATATTTCTGGTCCGGTCTGATTCCATCTGGTCTGATGTTATTTTCTCTATATTATTATAATGATTTGATCTGATCTGGTCTGATCTTATTTAATCTAGTCTGATCTTAATGTTTCTTATCTGATCCGGTCTGATTTAATTTTTATAAAAAATAAGTGATATGGCCTGAAAATAAGTCCTAGAGAACCGGGCTTATATTCCAATAAATTTTATTGCCAAATACATGGAGTCTGTTAAAAGAATCATAAAACATCAAGGGACTGGACATATGACCACCTTTCCCGTGGCGCGGTTAGTTTCAAGATGCGCGAAAGCTTCATTAACCTTGTCGAAAGGGAACGGTCCCTTGGGGTCGATGACTGGCCTCACCTTGCCACTGTCCAAATACGGATTCAGCTTCTTTAAGGTTTCAGCATTGGAAGTAACCACGAATCTGAACCCAGGCGGAGTGACAGCACCGGTTAGGACTACAACGCTGCCTCCTTCCTTCACCACCTTCACTGCCCTGTCTCCCTGCCCTGTTTTTTCATTACAAAATAGTATGAGGTTAATTAATAAATTTTGTATCCTTGTGAGGAATCAGAAGCTGCAGCTCAGCGAGGATAGCGTGCTTGGCAGTAACATATAGTATCCAACATGTTAGCCGTTGTTGAAAATATGTGAGGTTATTTTCAACAAGGCCAACAGTGATGGAAAACGAGTGTCCAGCACGCTACCCAATTAGCCATAGCAACGTGCAGACAGAGTTCAAGCGTCGTTCTCTTACCAACTGCATCTATGACAACATCAAATTTCTCAGGAAGGTCTTCAAAGTTCTCCTTGGTGTAGTCAATAGCCAGATCACCTCCCAAACTTTTTATCAGCTCCAATTTAGGCGTGCTCGATGTGGCTGCTACCTTCGATGCTCCAAAAACTTGCTTCGCAAGCTGCACAATCGAGTTCATGCTATTCAGTTACAGGCATTGAGGTAAAAAGTTGTTCTCTGCAACAAGGAAATTCATATGCGCTACAAAAAATCCCTCGAAAATGAATGTAGGTTCTATATGTATTCCACCTAATCTCAGTAGTAGCAGAGTTTTTCACCTGAATGACAAGGGTTCCGACACCACCAGCTCCTCCAAGAACAAGTATAGATTTGCCCTGGGAGAAACCTGCCCTTTCGAGCCCTTCATAGGCGGTCTGAATCGCAAGAGGGAGGCTAGCTGCCTGGGCGAAGTCGAGATTCTTGGGCTTCAAAGCCAAAAATTTCTCCTCAACAGCTGTGAACTCAGCCAGAGTCCCAAACTGTTTAGGCCCTTGCAATGGATTCTCACTTGTGTTTCCATAAACTTCATCCCCTTCCTTCAACTCCTTCACTTCACTCCCAACCTTAACCACTACGCCAGCAACATCGTACCCCGGAACAATCTATAAACATAATTACTCACATTAGGCATCAATTGACATTTGCATACATCAAACCAAAATTGATGATAGTCTATCAAACTTAAGTCATCCAATCAAACCAGGTTGTTATAAGTCCCACATCAGTTATTTGTTGGGATATCCCTGTTTATATGGACATGGATAACTCTACCTATTACCAATTGGTTTTGGGTTGAAACCGTAGGTCCAGGTCCATCTTCTTTCTGACACAAGTGAACTCATAGTAACTAGTAGAGTATTGAGGTAGATAATGTTTGTTCATGAAGCAGAGTTACTATCAAGAACTTGAATCAAGTTTAGAGAATTTTCTGATTCAGAACATAACAGCATTTCATCAATGAAGCAGACAACAAAATGAATAATTCAATATCTGTCAAATCATATGGAGCATACAGAAATAATGGCACATCAGGATTTAGGGCTAAACAATAACAGGGGGAAATTGAGGAATGTTACAGGAAGAGGCGAATCGGTGGCCTTGAATTTCCCCGATCTCCGCTTGGAATCCACCGGATTAAGCGCCGCGGCGCCGACTCTGATCAGAACCTGATCCTCCTCCAATTTCGGAACCGCAATCGACTCCAATTTCAGCACCTCTACGCCGCCGTACTCGCCGTAAGTCCAAGCCCGCATTTCGGACGGCACGGCAGAAGTTCCCACCGTCGCCGAGGCTTCAGTGGAGGTCGCAGCTTGCGAACTGGCAGACACTCTAACTGTTGCGGCGGCGGTTCCCGAGGCGGCGCGCAGACAGCGGCCGTAATTCCTGAACCGGACGGCGGCGAATTTAGCGGATGAAAACGGAAGAGGAGGAGGAGAGGTACTGCAGAGGTAGGGTTTTCTGAAATGTAAGTGGAAGTGTGTGGAAGAAACAATGGAATCCATTGGCTTCTGCTGGTTCCACCTGCTCTGCTTATCGCCAGTGTTTTATAGTCTGTATTTGCCCTCTCGACACGTGGCGACCATTCGCTGCACCTTCCAATTTTGAGGCTGTCAATAATTTTGAATGTCGGAACCAAATCCAACAAATGTTGTCTCAATTACTTGAATACTAGTATATATTTTTTGTGTGTTTTCATCATGTAATTAATAATTTCTATTCAAACCTAATATCATAAGCCTTGAATCCATCGACCCCAAAAATCCCAAAATGCTTATCATATTCATTCCCAAGTTTCCCATCTTCATCGAACAGATTATACAGAAACACTTCAATGGCGGATTCGGGCCGTTTCGGGGTGCCCATATTCGCCAGTGCTCTCATCACCACATTCCCGTTGTACACCATCGCCTTCTCCGGCCCCGCCGCTGCGCCGCCTTCCGTCGGCCACCCCGTCTCCGTGACCACCACCGGAATGTCCTGAAACCCTTCCCTCTCCATCGCAAACACGAACGCATCGATCATCGCATCGAATAGGTTCGTGTAGATTAGGTTTCCGTCGATGTCGATCGCTTCCGATCTGAACAGGGCGTAATTGAGGTTGCTTTGGGAATCGGAGCTGTTGGCGTAGCTGTAGAATGGGTAGACATTGACCATGAGCGGCGCCGCCCTGTCGCGGAGGAATTGGAGGAGCGGGATCAGGATTGGCGCGAATTCGCGGCGGAAAGCCGCCGCGGACGGCGGGTAGGAGGGGGCGAGGATTGGGGTTCCGTGGGGGGATGAGAGCTTGATCCTGTTTTCGAGCCCTAATTGGAAAAGGGCTTCGTAGAGGTTGAGGATGGCCGGGAGGAGGAAGGGGGCGTAGAATGGCTCCCTGAGGAGGACCTCGTCGCCGACGGCGATGTACCGGACTTGACCTGGATTGACGACGGAGAAGATGTTGAATTGAAGCCATGATGCGGCGGCGATGGCGGTGGCGTTGGCCAGCATTGGGAGGAGCTCGTTGGGGACGCCGAGAGTTAGTTCGATGTCGGTGCCGGTAAAGGGCAATAGGGCTTCCGGGTCGACGTTGAAGAGTCGGATCTTGGATATTCCATTGGATTCCAGGAGGTTGATCACGGTGGAGGGCGGCGGCAGGTCGGTGACGGCGCGGCCGAAACAGACGCCGACGGGCACGGCTGCGGCGCCAAGAAGCCCTGTTCATGATATTTAATTTAAAATAAATAGAAATTAATTTAAAACTAAGATTTTTATTTTTTTTTTCAAATTCTAGATTAATAGTATAATGATCAACATCATATTTCACCAAAAAAAAAACATTATATTTGTATGCGAGTGGTATATATGAGGCTCTGACATTTTAAGTAAATATGGTCTCGGGTTCGAACATTTGTATATACAGAATTCTCACAACCCTTCAATGCACACCAGATCTTTGAGGAATTAGTCTTGAACCCAATGCGACTTGAGGATACCCGATACACGCCAATATTATAGTAATAAGTAGAAACAATTGAAAATCAAAGTAGATGCAGAAATATGAGATTGAGGAAAATTAAAAGCAAACCTGTGGAGACTTGCAAGTGCAGTAAAAGGGAGAAAAAGATGGATGGTATTAACAGCATACTATTTATTTGAATCTCCATTTTGTTTTACTTCTAAGAGTGGAGAGGTATTTAAATTTATAGATAAATTAGGGAAGTTTAAGAAATGTGTGTGAATTCTGATAGATGATAGATGTAGTGTATACTATAAATGATGCATGGTTGTTTAAATTTTTTTGTTAGAGTTGAGGTGTGATTTTGTTTAGGGTTTGGTTGGCTTTGATATGTTTATCAACTTTGTGTCTTCTTCTGCTCTACTATCGAGTGCTGGTTAATTTATTTCACCATTTCTTTCTCTTGATTTGGAATGTACTCCCTCCGATTTCTCTAAATAAGTGTTACATTTTGACTTTTTTTTACTGTTCATTGTAGCACTTTGACTTTTATTTTTCTTATAGTTATACAAGACAAATATAGTCAAGTGAGATCTTGTTGGATTCGTCTCATCTTGTAGTTTTTAAATATCAAATTTTTAGAATTTGTACTTGTACCGAATTTGAGTTGTTAATAGTTTAAAATGTGCATTGACAATGTGCAGAAGAGAAACGTAATACTTAAAAAGAAACGGAAGTAATATCTTACTTTGGTTCCATACGTAAGTGCATGCATGTTAGGACATTCATACTTTATTTATCTATATAGTATCAGTACATTCTTGTAGTATTGTGGTTAATCACTAATAGATCAATCAATCATCGTGGTTCTATATATGATCGGATTGAAGCTAATACTAGTATACATGGATTATTTAAAAATTAAAAATAAAAATAAAAAAACATATGGAGTGTTTGGGAGCGACCAGTTCCGCTAGCAGATAGTAGATTCGAAGAACAGATTATCATATAGTTCTCTTTCCGAACTCGCTATCCGATAGTGGATCCGCTAAATCCCAAACATGAGATACTGTATTGAATATAGTCAAAACTAATTTAATTGTACTGTATTACTTTATTCCCTTCATTCATGTCTGTTCCTACAAGGGAAACATTTTACTCTGCATCATAATGCATGGAGCCAAATTTTTATCATCAGTTAGTACTATTTTTACTTTTACAGCAAATATATTTTTATTTAAAATGATATCACCCTAAAAGCATAAATTAGGGCAAATTTAGATATATTTACTTTCCAAATACTTAAATATGTACTTGGTTTTTACTCCATCCGTCCCACTACACTTGTCCTGTTTGACTTTTTTACACTGTTCATTGTTCAACTTTGACTCAATTTAATTGCAAGTATATATTTAGCAAAAAATAGTCGAGATGAGTTTTGTTAGAATCGTATGATCACGTAGTTTTATAATATATATTTTGTATAATTTTTCATTGTGTATATTTTGAGATATTAACAGATAAAAAAAGTGCATTGGATTGTGTGCAAAAGTGATTCAGGACAAGTTAAATGGGACGGAGGGAGTATTTTTTATTTTTTTTGGTTAATTTTAACTAGTTTCAAATATAATATGAATTGTACTCCCATTTTTGTTTATGATTCTTTTTCTACAAGTTTATGGAAACAAGCTAGCTTTTATCCATGGCGGATATAATGATTATAAAAATACATTCCACAAGCATAGTATATATATTAATATTCTACCTTAGCTTTAATGGTGCTTACATATTTCTTATGAATAAATTTAATCCAAAACCACGCCAGGCCAATTCATTCTTACAAGCAAAGATCATTTTATTTTACATTTTCGAAAAAGGGATAGAAAAAGAAACAAGCAGAAATGAGCTAGAGGAAGAAGTGGGGTTGGGTTATTGGTGGAAGCAAGAATCTTAAAAAGGGCTGGAATGTCTTGAGAGTAGATACATACATAGAGATAAGCATAAAATAATTATTACCATCTTTTAATCATTATAATCGGCCCATACAATGCATAATTCACACAACTTTTCTATATTAAAAATTAACACAATTATATTCCATTACCACCCTAAATGTTAAATATATACCCCCCATCATAAGTGTCAAATTCTTAATTTGAGCACTAGTATATACTCAATTGCCCAATTTCTTAATTAAATATATTCTTTGATGAGTCTAAAGAGTGATCTAAATCAAGATTTTTTGGCTTTAGCACATAGTATTTTTAATTTTTTCCCCCTCTAATCCACCAATATTTGGCTTCTCGGCCCCATTTTGCTCCACAGAGAAAAAAATAAAACACAACATATAAGTAGTTAGACTCTATCTTTATATATAATCAACAATTATCAAACTTAATTAAATTAAATATAATCAATAAAATTGAAGGATGCATCATATACGTGTAATCATAAGATCATAAGAAATATGCTTACAATGAGCTTTAAGAGTAGCACCAAGCTTCATGTGAAAAGTTAAATTCTCATTTCATCCTATTTTGATGGACTTCTTTTCTCCCCTTTTTACCACTTCTTAAGAATTGAAGTTGGTTTTCCCCTTGCCCCAATCTTTCAATCATATCCAAGAATAAACCAAAGCTAGCCAGTTAAAATGTGTGTGTTACTATTATTTTCTAATCATTGCAAAAACATTGAGCCCCAACCCCTAAAAAGCAAACATTATTATAGAATAGCCCACATTATTACTTCATCACATATACTACTATAGTTTAATATTCCTATGAACCCCTAAATGGTGCATAGTACTAGTACTACTATTAATCATTAATTTGTCCTACACTGTACAAACTCATACAGTGACATACACTGGAAGCAATAGTGATGTGACACTGTAAGAAAGAACATTTGTTCAAACCAAAAACAAAAGCAAAAGCACTTACAGCAAAATTTCATAGATTGATGTGAACCAAAACCCTTCCTTCCCTGACAATAGTATCTTTACTTGTACACTTTTGTTAAAAGAAAAAGTCCCTCTTTTTTCAAATTTCAAAAATTATTAATCCCTCAATCCCTTATTAAAACCCTAATTTCCCTCCTCCCTTATTCTTTGTCCCAATACCAAGCTAATTTCCTCTTCTTCCCTTCAACTCAAATTTCCTTTGTAGTATTTTGCTATTAGAAAAAAAGTGAGAAAAATGTCACAAACAATCGATCAAGAATATCCCAACAATGTGGTCACCAGACAGCCTTCAGATATTGATTCCTCTTCCCATTCCAACGGCTCTTTCGGCCCGGTTTTCGCGGTCCTGGCCGTGATCGTGGTGGTGTCCGCGGTGGCGTGCGTGTTGGGCCGGCTGTGCAGCGCCCGCCGTGGGAAGGCGGCGCACAAGAAGTCGTCGTCGTCAAAGGCGGCGGCGGCGGAGAAGCCGAGCCGTGGATTGGGGCCGAAGGAATGGGAGTCGAGGCAGAAGCCGAGCTTCAACATGGGCGATGGGGACATCGAATTAGGGTTTGATTTTAAGAGGAGCCATTCCGGCAAGGGAGCGGCAAAGCACGGCGGAGGCGCCGGAAAGCCGATGCCGCAGCCTTATAACGGCGGCGGCGGCGGACGTAAGCCGGAAGTGAGATTCGCGGATCGCGTGTAAGGTTTTGATTGGAGTTTTGAGTTTCGCGGGGATATACAGATGATTAGTATTAGTGATCGATGGGTTTTTTTTTTCCTTTTTTTTATAGTTTTAATTGTGTGGTTAAATGGTATTGGTTAGAATCTAAATTGATTTCCTTGTTAGTATTGTGGACTAATTTGGAATGTGATTGATTGGCTTGATATGATCGATGATATAAAAAGGGGGTCATGTTGCAATGAAACTAGCTAGGAAAAAGAAAAGAATGAAAGATATTCGGGATTGGGGACTTACTCTAGTGGTCAAGTTCCCCGTCTCCCAACATTGGGGGTTCGATTCCGACCCGGCCCCATATCCCTCCCCTTTATTGGGCTCTCACACACATTTGCTGACACATAAGTGTCAATGTTTAACAAAAAAAAAAAAAAAAAAAAGAATGAAAGATATTCATCCATTTTATTTTTGCTCCTTTCACATATCCTAAAAATGACAAAGCAATTAATAAAAGGGATGTATATAGGACTAGGAATTTGAAGTTCAACAATAAGGTTGAAAATTAAAACTTGACCACTAAGTGAAGCTCTCATACTCTATATATTTTCATATTTTTAGTACGGCAATGTGTGTGTATATATACATATTAATATTAATATTGTAATTAATTATTAATTGTTGAATTTAATTAGTATAAAGAGTTAGAAATCCAAAAGAGAATAGTATTACATAATAAATGAGGATATACTGTATTATATAAACCGGTGGGTGTTCTCATACAACAAGAATTTAAATTTTAAACCCAAAAATCAATTATATGATGATATTGTTATCGCACGAATTGTTTTTTTGGTGATAACAGATATATGTAATATGTATATAAATAAATTTAGAATGTGATATGGGTGTATAAATTCATATTAATAATCTTAATAATATATAAATAGCTTGATGGCACTGAAATAGTGAAGATTTAATTTGATCATTAGTGAAATTATTGAAGCCGAAAGTTATATTGGGCCCCGTTTGGAATAAGCGTTCCAAACGCTAAAAGCCCATTCCCAACTCTAAGAGATTCATATCTGTTTATTTTTCCGGAAATACAAAATTTGAAATCGCTGATTTTCTCCACAAATCGTGGTCTTGAAAACTCTAATATCTGAAGCCAAACTCTAATCTCTGAAACCAAACTCTAAACTCTAAACTCTATTTATTTACCAAACGAAGCCTTGGTACTGCTTTCTTATAGAAAACATCCCCCGAGTTCAATAGCTTGTTAAGTTCTTTGTGAAAATCGGACACAAAATCTGGTCCAGATGAGCATTATTAATTAATAAATTGGCTATACAATAATCTCAATATTTATTAGTGGTTGTTCACACATTAAACCTGAATAGGCATAGTTCAGAAACCAGGATCAAGAAACCTTACATGATCAGTTCAAGTCAAAATATAAAGAAATAAAGGAAGAACAAAGATTCCTTCAAAGCAGACAGCAATTAAATGATCTTGCTGTCTAAATAGTTATATGTGCTAGAAACATATATCTTGGCGAAGTTTATATAAAATGAATTTAAGGATATTCGATTTATGCATGAGTAATTCAAAATCAAGTATCTGAATAGTAATATGCTACGCTTTTGCCACACACTTCAAGTATTTGAATAATATGGCATCTACTGATCGACCCTCCATTCATACCGAAAAAATTAATCAGAAGTTTATATACAATAATTTAATAAATTTAAATTTTAGGTTTGAGCTTTCTTAACATGCCACCTCCAACCTAATTTTCAAAATTTTATGCTAAAAGAGAATTTTATTTTTATAAATATTTCACTAAAAAGAAAAAAGAAATTCAGATAGATCCACAAGACATGCTTTTGCTTTTGTAATATAGTTGACTCAGTCAAATTTAAGGGTGTCCAAGATTTCGTGTCTTTTGATTGAAGCTTTACCTTTTCTTGCGACATTACTGATTCGGCAGATTTTTTGGGGATCATCAACGCCCAACATTCTACTTTTCTTTTTTGCATTTTGATGTGCCTTCATGGCTTCATCCATTTTCTTTTCTTTAAAGTTTTCAAAATACGAAATCATGTTGCAAAAATTAGTGGGGATAGAGGCTATACAAATAAATATGATTCGCTATTATTATAACCACACTAATTCGAAATTGCTGAGCAGCTATGGGTTCACAGGGTGTAAATTTCAGGTTTCGGGTCGTGTTCGTATCGTGTTTCGGTCAGGTTGGTCGGGTCGTGTTTCAGGTTTCACAGGTTCGGGTCGTGTTCGTGTCAGGTGTTAATAAGGGTACAACATAAAATCTATAACCCCGAACACGACCCGAAACTCGAAATGAACTTGAAATACCAAACCCGAACAAGACCTAAAAATTTTTAGGTCGAATTTCGGATTAGAGAAACCAAAAACGACTAAACCCAAAAAACCCAAAACTGCATCTGATTCGTGTCGGTCGGGTTCGTATTTTCGAATCGTGTCCAAAATTGACACCCCTATGGGTTCATCATCGCCATCCTTGTTCAAATCAATTCAATGATTAATTGTATTGAATTACCACAAATAAAGAAATGAGATAATTTTTTTTTTTTGGATGAACCGAAGCCGGGAAAGAAACGAGATAATGCATACATGAAAAGTTCAGATCCGCCGCAGAAAAATAAAATTTGGGATCCTGCAAGGCTTCTAAGTTCTCATGCACTTGAGAACAAGATTTACGTCATTTCCACAAAGGCATTGCTGGCGTTGGATTCAAAATTATACAAATGTTTGCAAATACATATAAACCAGTCGCATCCTGGGTTGCACAATCATTTGAGAAAGAATTCCCTAAACAAAAACAATTGAAAAACCAAATGGGAAAACCAAAAGGGAAAAAAAAAAAGGAGGAAATAAATTTGCCCCACAGACTATAGCATACGACAGATAAAAAGCCAGCTGCTGCCGGCCAGTGTCGATCAAGTGACTCCAACATTTACACCTGTAGATATATGAAACAGAACCAAGTTATTCATCCAATCAACCGTACCCCCACATCCATATATGCGTGTGCGTGTGTTTATACATGTATTGCTCCCTCCTATTCCTAATGTTTATTCCTTTTAGGGCAATACACTTGTCTTAACAAAAGCATGCATTTTATCTATTACCCTTCATTTTGAAGATGAAAGAACTAAATTAATGAAGAATTATGGGCAAGTAAAGTGCAAAATATTAAAGTATCAGGGATTTGGGGTTCGAATCCCCATAGGCCTATATCTCTCCATTTATTTTCCCTTTGTAATTTGTATTACATGGGCTTTTACCACTCTTTGACAACGCTTAATCGTGACATTGTACTCAAACTTAATTGAAATATCCAATCTATTATGATTTAAGTCTTACTCAAATTTAATTGAATATCCAATCTATTACTTCGATTTAAGTCTTTTTAATATTAGCCACTGTTATTAAGAAATCTAAAACGCCTCCATCAATCTTTATTAAATAATTTTCCACCGACTAATTATAACAACCAATACATGTACATACAAGTCAAGTTAATGGTATTTTGGGGATATTAGTTGAAAATATTTTTGGAATATCAATTTAGTATATTGTAAAAGGACCTATATTTCAGTATTTTAAAGAAAAAATCTAAATCCTAAAAGAACTTAAGTCGGGAAAGGGATGGAGAAGAAAAAACGCTTGCCTTGTTGGCAATATTGTTAGAGAGCCAATCCAGCCCTTCATAGAGCCCCTCTCCGGAGGTAGCACAGGTGCTCTGGATATACCTGGAAGGAACAGAAGAGAGAAATTACTATGCTAATACGAAGAATTTTAAAGTAGTCAATGTCAAGGAGCATAGTTGAAAACGATTACCAGTGGCGTTGTCTGAGTGAGTGAAGCCCAAGCTTGTCGGTTATTTCAGCAGCATTCATTGCATTGGGAAGATCTTGCTTGTTTGCAAATACAAGGAGTACAGCATCCCTCAGCTCATCCTGAAAGAATTTGCCAAAAAGGTAAGTAGTCATTTCACCAAGAACATTTCAAGGGGAAAATCACCTTTTTGTTTTTTATATAGCCCCTAAATTGCAAATAAAGCAAGTTTGCCTCAATTGTTGTTGCAATTGTCGTGTTACATGCTATAAAAAAACAAAAATAAAAGGACTATCACCTCATTCAACATCCTATGCAATTCATCTCTTGCCTCAACAACACGATCCCTGTCATTGCTATCCACCACAAATATGAGACCTTGGGTGTTCTGGAAGTAGTGCCTCCACAATGGTCGGATCTATGAAAAAGTAAAGGTGAGATTAATAACTAATTACATACTAGGAATTGTGGCCATCATCCAAGCTTAATTTTAAAAAATTAAAATAAAAAAAGGAAGACCCTGCTGATTGATATTGATGAAAAAAAGAGATGAATGATAACAAGGCAATGCATAAGAAGTGTCCTGCCTTGTCCTGACCCCCAACATCCCACACAGTGAAGCTAATGTTCTTGTACTCAACAGTCTCCACATTGAATCCTAGTACAACCAAAGTCAGCAATTAGTAATTCATTTCATAAAAGAAAAAGGGAAAAACTGATGAATTTACAGAAATAACAGGGCATACCAATGGTTGGAATTGTAGTAACAATCTCTCCGAGCTTCAGCTTGTACAGGATTGTAGTCTTACCAGCAGCATCCAGACCAACCATCAGAATACGCATCTCCTTCTTGGCAAAGAGCCGGCTAAAAAGCTTTCCGAATGCCAGCCCCATTCTTCACACTTCAGATCCCTGTTTATAATGATATCAATACCATTCAACATCAAAACCAAAATACACGACAATAAATCTGCATGCAAGTGTATGTAAACAAGTAATATCTATATTAGAGAGAAATAAGAATAAATAGCTTGAATATTAAAAAATAATGCAACTTTAATTGCCACTTTGTATAAACTACCTATAAGGAGTAAACATCAAAATAAAATTTCAATCATGTTCCTAATCCACATCTTGGCTTTACTCAAGCAACTATCAATTGCATCCAAACATATCAAGTCTCACAGCAGTACATATCTGTAAATAAATTAACCTAGATATTTATAGGATTATACAAAGTTGGAACATAATCATGCTGGGAAGAATTATATTCCAATTTTATTTCTGAATGCGCACATAATTGGGTATTCATACAAAAACCAATCCACATCTAACAGGTCCTCCGTGAATATTCGAAATTAATGTTCCTCAAAGCGTAATTTACAAACAAATTCAACATCAGTAAATTTTCACTAAACCGCAATGGATCTAGCGTGTGTTAAGATTTCAATTCAACAAATGTCCATGAAAATAGCATTAGTAAATAAATCATCGTCCGATCCAAACCTACCGCTCCAAAATGCTACGAAAACAATACAATCCAGATCGATAACAAAACAGAACAAAGCTCGCAAATCAGACCACAACGAAAACTTTAAACAAAGATTCTCAATTTCACCGCTCCGCGTTAATCAGAAGAAATTATAAACAAATCATTCGAAAATACTAGCAGGCCAACTAAATCGCGAAATTAAGAATTCATTCCACAACATAAAATCTCGCTGAGGACTGGCATAATGAAGCATCATATTCGCGAACAATCAGATCCAAGATTCAGACATGCGATCTCAAGAAATTACGTACCCTAGACCGATAGATCTGGCGAAATGGTGAAACGCTTGTACGGAGAGAAAATATGGAAGCCGCTTAGGGAGAACGCAGGGATATAAAGATAATTAAAGAAAATCGTTCGCCGGAGGTATTTATACTAAATTGCGCTCCTAATGGCTTTTTGAAGGACTATAATAATACCACTAAAATTGTTCACCAAATGACGCCCGTTAACAGTTCACATTTCCTCTCGAATTTTATTCAAAGGATATAATGAAATGAAAAGAATGTACTCCGTATAATTAGTCGGTTCGAATTACAGGGATACTTTTATTTATTTTTGTCCGTCAATAAAAGGAGTTTTTAAGTACTAATTTAAATATTTTGAGCATTTTAACTAGATATTATTGAATAATTTTTTTTTTTTAGGAAAATAACATTTTATTCCCACCGGAACCAAATGTACTTTTACAAAATCATAACTCCACTGAACCCTAAACTGAAAAAGACTACGACCAACAGAGCACAGATTGGCCAAATTCAATAAACAACAGCCGGGCCATACGTATCTCCAAAGTCAAGCTATTGTTAGCGTATGCCATCGACATGAGGCAACCTGCTCACCACACTATCTGGTATGCACATTCCAATAAATCAACTTCCCTTCTAAATCTTTACTCTTGAGTCACTATGCCCAACGGAACCTTTTAAAAGCATCTAACAAGTACTGATACGTTTAGAGTACTCAATCCACAACTTTGCTATCCATAGAATATGCAGGTGATGTCAAAAAAGGCAATCCAAAAATTTGCTATGATATCACATCTCCCATATCTAATAAGTCAAGGCAAATGCATCGAATCAAAGGGACTCAAGTGATGAACAAAAGCAGGCAGGATAAAGATTGAGGCATCAGCGGGTGGGAAGAGGAGGACTATCTATGTATTGCACACAGTGAAATCCAGGGCATGAAGCACCGCCCCCACCCCTGCAGATTGAGCTCCGAATCATTCTTCACTTGAAATATGATGCGAGGCACTCTTCCTAATCTCCCAACGAGGGCAGCCAAGATTTACAAGCTACATTTCCATTTGAACAGCCCCTATGTTGTGCCCATGCCCAATACTAGAACCAATCCATCTTTTGAAACAACCCCCACTATTTCCAACCCTTTTTTCAACCCTCTATTGATTTCAATCCACAACTTATGCATATCCTTTCCTTTCTATATGAAGTATATATTATCTCTTCTTTTTTTTTTCCTTTTTTTTTCTTTTTCTTTTTTCCTATATCCTTCTTTCTTCTTTTTTCTCCTTTTTTTCTAAGAATTTCCAACTGCCAAATTTAAACACAAAAATAGGCAACACAGTGTTCATCTGTTCTCCTCAATATCATCTCCCAACACCCAAAATAATTAATGTCTACCCCTTAGCCGCACCACAGGAGAATATGTGTAGCAATACATAGATAGAACCCGTACCTCCCAAAGGCTATACAGTCTGTGTGGTAATGCGATTAAGGAAGGGATTTGGTGAACAGAAATGGCTGCACACCATCAGGAAAATCATGATGCATTACGGGACGATATTAGACTCAGACCATAAGGAAAATTTGATTGGCTCTATAGGATGTCTCATAGGGTAGGAGGTAGAATGGGGGAATTAATAGCCAGAGTTAAAGCAGGAAAATGTCCAAATACCCTTAACATATTCGACGCATTGCCATGAACAGAGCAGGCTCAACATATATAAAACAACAAATTCAAGAGTGTCAATTTTAACATCACCTTTGTGCGCATCCGAATAAGCTCATTTCTTGTCTCCCGCCGGCTAAGAGTTTCAGTTGACATCATGATTTTCTTGCAGGTTTACCTCGTGACCAATCTGTATCGACCGGCCGTCAGATTTCTAGATCATCAAAATACCCCAACAACATCATCATCATCCAGCATCAGGATAGAAACATCACTTCAACTACAGTTTAGATCCCTTAGTACTTTCAGCATCAACCTCCCGTATCGCCATCATCTACCACGACCAGCCTCCCAAATTGCTCCAGCTATCATTGCTATCTTAATTTCGCCCTTCAGCACGTCAACCATTCCCAATATGCGTTTTGCACCTGCAAAAAGAAACGGGGGAGGGAAAAGATGATAAAGAATGAATGTAACTCCATCCAGGGAGACCACTTTTATGCTGTCCCATTACTCCCCAACCAAAAACACTTCATCCAAAGCCTTAACAGCCAGATAGATAACTCCAAGTCCTCCCCGATGGCCTCACTAGATTTTCATATCCAGAATAGCAGCTTTGTGACCAACACCGGATAGTGTTGGAGATAATGCTTAGCATAGACAGACCAAATTAATACCAAACTTCTACCTTACCCGCATCAGCCACCCCCTGTCGAGCCCATGTGTCCGCCATATGATTACGCTCACGAAGTATATGTTGCACTCTAGAGCCCCCGAGAACTGGAGAACATCTATTACAGGTTTGATGAGATGGCGGAATCTCCAAGGTAACAAATCTGGTTGACATAACCATTTCCACCACGTTAGCGGAGTCGCACTCGAAAACAATTTTAGGTAGTGGGAACCCCTGGTCTCTGAGCAAGGCTGCGCAAACCCGACTCACCGCCGTGACCTCAGCTTCAGTAGAGTCAGCAATTCCAATGGAATCCGAAAGTACGAAGATCACGTTCCCGATGTCATCCCTTATAACTCCTCCAATTCCCGCAGGCCCCGGATTCCCCACCGATGAACCATCCCTTTTCCGGCCGTTCCCATGTCAACCCTCTACGTGGTATTCGATGTTTCATCGTCACTGGTCGGGCGAGCCTTCCGGAAAACTTCTCTCCATGCTGCCAACATCCTGAACACCCTCCTCCATCATCACCTTCCACCACAAACACACTCTCCATTTTACCTCCTCCTTCGCCTCCTTGACATTAATAGACTGCCCCTTAAAAACTTTAGCATTACGACTCTTCCAAATTACCCAAATCACAGCTAATCCCGTGAACAACCATTACATCTTTTTATTTTGGAACAGGCAGGCTCCCATCAACCAGGCCACTAGATAATCGACCCTGCCAGGGGGGGCACATGGAAAGCCAAACCAATCAATTAGTTGGTACCACAAAGAGCATGCAAATTCGCATTTGCAAAACAAGTGATTTGCGGTCTCGACGTCTTTATCACAGATAGGGCAATGAGCATCAACCCCAGCTAAACATCCTCTCTTCAACAGAACATCTTTAACCGTGAGTCCGTGACAACATCATGTGCCACCTTCCAAACCAAAATCTTGACCTTCATTGGTATTTTTGCTCTCCACAAGCCTCTCCACATCCATGCCATATCTTCCCCCTCCAGTGTAGGCGTCCTGACCCAACATGAGTTTGTAGTAAACCCCCATCCTCCTCCTCTTAGCCACACTACCTTGTCATCCAGGAACCGATTGATTTTATGTCTATCTAAGACTTGTATCAATGAATGCCAGACATCCATTTCCCAATCATACAAACGCCTTCGGAGTTGAATCTTCCATTCCCAACTAAGACCAACCCATTCCCCAAACTCAGCGATCCTACCAGATTGGTTATTGGCCAAGGCAAAGATTCTCGGAAAGAGTACCTTAAGGGGCCGTACCTCATCCACCCATATATCTTGCCAAAATTTAGTCCGGAGACCGTTACCAACCTGTACCATAAAGCCCCCCACCGGAAGCTAACCCATCCGACTCCTCCCATGCCTTACATACCCTTCCCCACAGTGACCGACTCTGTATAGTTCCTGGTATCAATGGGGAATCCCCCTTATAGTACTTCGCATTGATAACCTCTTTCCATAGGTTGTTTTCCCTCCCAAACCGCCATCTCCATTTCAAAAGCAGAGCAGTATTAAAGCGATGGCGGCCCCAGACCCCAAGCCCCCCCATCATCTTTGAGTTGGCAAATCCTATCCCAAGATATGGTGTGTATCTTCCTCCCCCATCCCACTCATTCCAAAAAAACCTCCTCTTGAGAAGCTCCAGCTTATCCGCCACTGTCTTTGGAATTTTAAACAATGACATGAAATATAGTGGTAGACTGCACAACACCGATTTTATTAGGCAAAGTCTTCCCGCTTGGGACAACATTCTACCTTTCCACCCGACCAATTTCTTTTCGATTTTCTCTAACACCGGTTGCCAAATCCCAATGCTATTGATCCTCCCGCCAATAGGAATAGTTATTAATATTGAAACAAAAATAACGATCAATCAAATAATCATAGTGAATAAGTTGGGAATTGGGACTAGTGGTTATTTCCCCTAACTTCAGTTCGATTCTCACTCAGTCTCCTATCTCTCCCCTTTAACCATCTTTGTAATTCGTGTGGCTTCGGCTTACACACACACCTTTACTGACACATGAGTGTCAATGTTTACTAAAAAAAAAGTGAATAAGTTAAAGCATCCTAAAAAGTGAATACTGTTTGAAAATGAGGAATTTACCTCATGGTAATTTACTTTAACTTTCAATTTTATGGTTGGGGGTTCAATTTCCACACGGCCCCTATTCCTCCCCTTTATTTCCCTTTCTAATTGTATAGCTTGGGCTCCCATATATCTTTGCCGTCACGTGAGTGTCAATGTTTATATTAAAGTAGTAGTAGTAGTAGTAGTACTAATAATAATAATAATAATAATAATAATAATAATAATAATAATAATAATAATAATAATAATAATAATAACGAATAATGTTTTAAATGGGTCGTTTAGGCCTTTGGAGTCTTGTTTATTGGGCCACAACTCTAGTCATATATACGAATAATGGGCTTCTCAAAGAATGGGCTAAATTGTTGTCTAGTAGGCTTAAATTCAGTGGAAATTGATGGGCCAAGCCCAATTTTGAGTTGATATAACATTCGACAATTCTACAAGAATGAGGTGATTTCATTTTCATTACAATATTTTTTTTACCATTTCCCATCAAGTATTCATTTGTCCCCGATGTCCAACTTGATAATTATAATTTATCTATATGATGAATAACAATAAATTTTGTATAACTTTCCAATTTGCTTCTTGGGACCCTTAAAATAAATCTATTTTGTTTGTTTATTATAATTAAAAAAACAAAGAAAAACTATAATTTATTATTAATATTACGTAAAATATTTTTATAGTGCTAATTTTAATAGTATATGAATAATTATTATAAGAGAAATTATTTTTGAACTAGTATATGGGCCTGTTTGGCAAAACAACTAAACAGAATTAGCTTATTCTAGGCAATTTGAACTGGATTAACTTATTTAAAAAGACAAAATAACTTAAAACAGTGTTCAATCAGTTCTTTTTGAAACCGCTGCAAATAGCAGCATTTTGGATTTTAGCCTATTCTAGGTAAAAAGTTAGTCTCGAAATTGTCAAACATCTAATTTTAACTAATTATTACTTACATAATCAGTTAACAGCTAACAGCTAATTCCCAAATCTTATTATATCGCTTAAATAAATGCTTTGGGAACAATTCATATTGTATTGCCATTAGTGTTGCTGGTTTTAATGGTTATCTCACTTGACATTAGGTCCGAATTAAACCCCAACTTCTTCTTTTTTGTTTTTAAGTAAACAGTGACACTCATGTGTCGGTAATAGTATGTGGGAGCCTAAACCACACAAATTACAAAGAAAGATAAATGGGGGATAGAGGATCGGGTGGGAATCGACGTAGGTTGAGAGACGGAGGACTTCACTACTAAGATAAGTCTCAACCTAAAACCCCAACTTCTTTGATTGGGACTTAAATTTAATTTTGTAGAAAAATTCTTCAAAAATGACAACTGATCCAGTCCAGATTCGAACGTTCCCAACAATTATTTCATTTTTACCTCTATACTCACATTTACATAATTACCTTTATACCCTCACAAATTTAGTAAAGGGAACTCAACCATGGTTCCCCCTTTACGAAGAAAAGGGAAAATTAGAAAAACGCGTGACACGTTTGGGGAAAGCTGAATTCAGAAAAATACTACTCCACTTCATTGGATAAGACAAAAAAAAAAGTCCAATTTCAAATTCTCTTCACACCCCATCCATTGAATTTTTATCACAATCAAATTTAGAGGTGTTTGGACGTGCGTTTTAAAAAGTGCTGTAGTGTTTAGAAAATGGATAATCAGATAATTGTTGTAACAAAATGTGCTGTAGAAAATTAAGTGTTTGGATAAGATTATGCTGTTACAAATCGCAATAATCAGATAATCATTAAAAAGTGTTTTGATTTGTATTTTTCATAGGCAATAATATGATAAAAAAATTATTTTTGGCTAAACGTAATTTTCTTGCAGCACCAAAATATAGCTGCAATAAAATAGCGTTTTCATTCCCTCAAAACGCAAATAATAGATTATTGGAAATTAGTACACAAACAGGATTGACTGATTATTTGCGTTTTGAAAACGCAATAATCAGATAATCTGTCCGAAAACGCATAAACAAACACCCTCTTACTCCCTTTCTCCCATTTGCTCTCTCTTATTTGATTTCTTCACACCATTCAATATACATTTTCAATCGTTAATATCTCAAAATATATACAACAAAAAATTATGAAAATTATATATTCTGAATCTACATGATCTTACGATTCTAACAAGACCCAACTCGATTACTTTTTTCAAATACATACTTGCTATAATATTGAGTCAAAATTAAACAATAAACAGTTACAAAAAGTCAAACAAGACAAGTAATGTGGGACGGATCCAATTTCCATGAAAGTTCACATAAACAATAAAATTGTTCGAAAGTCAGATTCCTAATCCACTGTGATTCTCGAACCAACATCCGCATTTCAAACAACCTTTTAATAATAGTCACTGAACAACTAATTTTCCTTTTAAATATTTAATAATAATAACAATAATAAATAATCTTGAATTTTCCAAATTTAATTATTCACTAATTCGATGGTATCATGTAGAACCATACAAACAATCAAATCCTTCGAATGCTTAGACGCAAGCGCGGATTTGAAGAGAAAATTATCTCACAATATGCTCCCCAAATTTGTCATTCACCAGCAAATTCGCTAGTTCTAAAAAATTTACTCTTCTTTTGGATAAGCTGCAAGAAAATGAATTATTTTATTATTGTGTTTTCGAAATGCAAATAATCAGTTTAACCGCTAAAAAATAGTGCTGTACACACTGATTATTTGCATTTTGAAAACGCAATAATCAAATAAGTTTTTTATATCACTTATTCAAACACCCATTTAATACCAAAAAATTAATCTCTTCTTCCAAGTTATACGGTAATTACATTTTCGATTATTTAAATAAATTTGTTATGTTATTTTATTTAGAATACTTCTCCCATTGTCCCGTATTCTTAAACAACAAGAAGAAGAATTTTTCTTGCAAATTTTAATTTGTCACGACATGCTAATAGGTAATAAGTTGAATTTATACCAGTGTGTATTTGTCTTTATCAATAAATAATGACAGCCAAAATTACTGTCACCCGAATTAATCTAATCACTTTAGAAGAATTTAAATCACCATCCTTTTTCTAGATTTCTTTTTTATAATTAAAAAAATGTACCAAAAAAAGATAAAGAAAAAGATAAATATGTTGTCGAGTGTGGAGACGCCTAACTAACATGGAAATCCAGAAATGATCTGAAGTCAATGCCAAAGATATAGAGTGTATAAAAATAAAAATTTAACCAAAAAAAGGAATTCAAAAATATAATTATTTAAAACCTTGCAGAGGAAACCAAGACATCGTTTTCGACTAGTAGATATAATACGCAGCACCAAGGATTAGACAATAAGAACATTATATAAAGGATTATGACATGTTCACTAGTAGATGAAATTAAATAATTAAATCTTGAATTATTTCAATTATATTAAGAATAGGATCTCAGGGACAAGTGGTGTTACAGCTGAGTTCTTGAACGCTCCAAGATTCCTCCAAGAACTTGGCTACCCCTTTAGGATGAGTGATACCGAAATGGCGGACCATGGCGGGGAACCGCCGGACATTCGTGGTGAACGAGCCGGCAAACGGCAGCGTCCACTTTACAGCGATATTGCGAGGAAAAGAACCATGCCGCAACATATCCAGATTGATGATGAAGAGTTAGAATTCACAGGTGACCCTGAGGATATCATCCAATCATCCTACAATGGAATCCCGAGGTTTCAAATCTCTGATGCTTTCAAACAAACCCTCCTCAGACCGTGGAAGCATGCGGTTGTTTTAAAGGTCGTCGGCCGCACCATTTCTTATCGTGTCCTGAAAGCCAGATTAGAGAAACTCTGGCCGGCGTCTGCCTCTCTTTCTCTTATCGATGTTGGTAACGGTTACTATATCATACGGTTCTTGACGGAAAACGACGCACTGCACGCATTGACTGGGGGCCCGTGGATGGTGGCAGGTCACTATGTTCATGTTCAAGAATGGGATGAGCACTTTGATCCGGACACTAATGATATTAAATCTGTCATTACTTGGGTAAGACTTCCCAAGATCCCTGTGTATCTTTATAATCGTCCTTATCTTTTAAGAGTTGCCTCTTCTATTGGGAAAGTAGTTTGTATGGATGTTAGCACAGATTCAACAGCCCGGGCCTGTTTTGCAAGGCTTGCAATCCGGATTGAGTTAGACAAGCCCCTAACTCCCAATGTGATGATAGGCGATCGGATTATTGGAGTCGTTTATGAGAATATAAAATCGGTTTGTTTCCATTGTGGTAGACATGGCCATACTCAAAAGGCTTGTCCGGAACTTGTCCCACCGGATGCGATGGCTACTGATGCTCCTGCACAGAACAATAATACTGATCAGTCTGTGAAGACAGGGTTTGGACCATGGATGTTCGTTCAAGCAAGAAGACGTTACACAACAGCTGGTGCCAAACCTATAGGCCAAGAAAACCCTAGTCGCAATCGCTTTGATGTTTTAATGAATGATCAGGAACATCTGGAGAATCTTGAAACTACGGCTGATCCGCCTGCAGCTGCCCCTCAGCCACCTGCGTACCACCTCTCGCACCCTCCTAATCCAAGTAATGTGAGAATCCGGAATCCAGACCGACAACCATCCTCTCCCATGCAATCGGATGCTGAGGAGGAGTTTATTTCACCTCGCGAGCGCAGCCCAAACCCGCGGCCATCTCCACGTTCAGCCTCCCCAGTTCATTCCCCCTCGTGGTCCCAACAGCCGTCCGGAGCCTGGATCAAGCCTGTCCGTTCCAGTCTTCCTCCTGATCACCATGTTGCTGTCCAAGTGGTAGATCCGTCGACACACACTCACAAAAAAATCAAAGGCCTCTGGGGAAAACGGGCAGATAGACCGCCCGAATCTTCTCATCCTTTTGAGAGCAATGCAGCAGGAGATGGATCTAGAAAGCCTGTACATGGTGTAGAACGAGCGGCCAGTGTGCCTCCTTGAATTGGCTAAGTCTTTCTGCCCTATCTTTTACTTTTCTGTTATCTTTCATGCATCTGAATTTATCTTGTTGGAATGTTCAGGGGGCTGCCTCGGCATCTTTTCGCCGGGAGTTCCGTGATCTATCTCTCTCTAAAAATATCGATATTATGGCTATTTTCGAACCGCGAATTAGCGGTAATCAGGCGGACAAATTTATTCGCCGCAGTGGCTACCCTTTTTCTTTTCGAGTTGAGGCTTCCGGTTTTAGTGGCGGAATTTGGATCCTTTGGAAAGAGTCTCTCTCTGTTGAGATTATTGAAAGCCATTCCCAGTTCGTTGATTTTTGCATTAAGGACAACAGTGATATAGCTTTTTTCACCATGGTGTATGCGGCTCCTAACAGATTCCGGCGTTCATGGCTTTGGCCGGAGCTTACCCGTATTGCATCTAGTCGTCAGGCACCCTGGCTTATTGGGGGAGACCTTAATTGTATTATGAGAATTAGTGAGGCTCGTGGGGGCCGCATTGGTCATTTTATTGGGGAAGAACTTAGTAATTGGATATCTACTGCTGCGGTTTTTGAGATTAAATCATTTGGTAACCAGTTCACATGGGCTAGGGGCCCTATCCGGCGTCGCCTGGATAGACTATTAGGCAATGAAGCTTGGTTATCCCGTTATCCTTCGAGTACAGTGGAGGTCCTTCCTAGGATCCATTCGGATCATGCTCCATTATTCATACGTATCAACGATAGGCCTTCTACTCTGGATCTTAATCGCTCTAGATGTTTTCGTTATCAAGCTGCCTGGCAAGGATACCCGAGCTTCTGCAAGATTGTCCAAACAGTCTGGAATTCTCATATGTCTCTCAAGGATTCTCTCCTTAAGCTTAAAGACGAGGCTAATACTTGGAATGAGAAGATATGCAGCAACTTACGCATCCGGAAAGCAAGGATTCGATCGAGATTAAAAGGCATTGAAAGACAGCTGGACTGGAATGATAATGCTTTTTCCAGGAGGCTTCACTTCCAACTTAGTACTGAATTAGGCAAAATTTTGAAGAGGGAAGAACTTACATGGATACAAAGAAGCACCAGAGACTGGAATCTTGTGGGAGATCAGAATACTAGTTTTTATCATAATTTTGTTAAAGCCAGACAACGAAAGAAGATGTTTTCTATACTCGATGATGCTGCTGGTAACACTTTAAATATTGAGGAGGATATCCACGACATGGTTTCTGCATTCTTTCAGCAGCTTTATACAGATGAAGACCAGGTTTCAACACTGGACACCAATCCTTTGCCTTGTTTTCCATCTCTTTCTTCGGCTGACTGTGAGCTTATGACTAATCGTCCCACTAAAGAGGAAGTCTGGAACGCTTTAAAGAGTATGGCTCCTTTAAAGGCTCCAGGTCCTGATGGTTTCCATGCCATGTTTTACCAACGCAACTGGTCCATAGTAGGAGATTCTGTATACAATTTTGTGCTTGAGTGTTTTACTGGTCAGCAGAACTTGGCTTGTGTCAATCAGACCTCCATTATTCTGATCCCAAAGATTCCGAACCCCACTTCAGTTACTCAATTCAGACCAATAAGTCTTTGCAATGTTGTTTACAAGATCATTACTAAACTCTTGGTCAACAGGATGTCTCACTTTTTGCCTCGCCTGATCAGTATGGGCCAAGCCAGCTTTATTAAAGGGCGTATCATCCAGGATAATATCATTCTTTGCCGCGAGATCAGTCACTTTCTGGATACCTCCAAAGCTAAACCAGGCTACATGATCTTAAAGTTGGATTTGGAGAAGGCCTATGATAAATTGAAATGGGCTTTTATTAAAGATACTCTTGCTCTATATGGCTTTCCTAGTTTCTGTGTTAATTTTATTATGACCTGCATCTCCTCCTCTTCTTTTCAGGTTCACTGGAATGGTCGTCCATCATCCCCCTTCACTCCAAGCCGTGGTCTTCGACAGGGTGACCCTATGTCCCCTTATATTTTTATACTTTGTATGGAGAGACTAGGGGTTATGATCTCTCAAGCGGTTGCTGAAGGCACATGGAAACCTATCTCATGGAGCAAGGGAAGTCTTAAGATTCCATATATTTTCTTTGCAGATGATATACTACTATTTTCTAAAGCTACTGTTGCTCAAGCCACTGTGATTAAGAGTATTCTTACTACTTTTAGCAATCAGTCAGGCCTGCATGTGAGCACCACTAAATCTAGGCTGTGCTTTGGCAAGATTGTAAACCATGACAACAGGAGACTCATTTCTGGTGAACTTGGGATCCAATGCTCTCTACATCTAGGGACCTATCTTGGTATCCCTATTTCCAATAATCGGAAGAGCTATACGGATTTTGGTTTCCTCATTGATAAAATGAAAGCCAAGCTCAATAATTGGTCTCATCGTCACCTCAGCTTAGCCGGGAGAACAACTTTGATCAAGTCTGTGTTACAAGCCACTGCCCAATATGTCATGCAAGTCACCAAACTTCCTAAGCGGACTATCACCGAAATGGAGAAGATTTGTAGAGATTTTCTATGGGGACCTCATAAAATCCACCTTGTTGCTTGGGACACTATAACATCAGACAAAGACAATGGTGGCCTTGGTATTCAGAAGCTCAGTTCTATCAACCATGCATTGCTTATGAAGAGTTGGTGGGGTCTCCTTACTAGAGACACCCTCTGGACCAGATTAATGAAGATAAGGCATGGTTGGAAGGGACACAAATTTATTCATAATCGACAATCTTTATCCCCTTTTGCCAGGGATCTTGTCTCCATCCACCATTCCTTTGTTGCTATGCTCGGTTGGAAAGTTGGCAATGGTAAGTCTACCTTATTTTGGATAGATAAATGGACTGATAAAGGTTTTATCTTGCAGGATTTTATTGAGCGCCCGCTTCCAGTCAGTACTCTTGAACGATCGGTGGAGTCCTACACAGCTAATGCGGACTGGAATACTAATGAGCTCGCGAACATTCTCAACGCGGATGGCATGCAGCTGCTGTTAGATGAACCGGTCCCCTCAGAAGAATCCAGGGATGATCGGCCCCTATGGAGGCCTGACACGCATGGCATTTTCTCTGTTAAAAGCACGCTCTCACACTGGAATTCCAATCATATGGCAGCGAATAAGGACTGAAACAGCATCTGGCGCTGGCCGGCACCCCCCCGGGTCAAATTTTTTCTATGGATTGTCATGCATGACAAGCTGCTAACGGGTTGGGAAAGATGGCGCAGGAATATTTCGATTGATCCCTGTTGCAGGAAGTGTGGCCAAGTCGAGGATACAGTCCATGCTATTCGTGACTGTCCAGCTGTAGCTGTTGTATGGAGAAAGCTTGGTTTTGACTCGATAAATGGTTTTGAGAATCCGGATAGCAAGCAATGGATTGGTGCCATGCACTGTAAATTTATTGGCGACTATAAGGCCACTACTTTTGGAGTAGGCGCTTGGGCCATTTGGAAACTTCGATGTAAGGAGCTTTATGCCAATGAATTTGTCCGCTGGGAGACGGTGCACACTGATATTCAAAGGACAACTAATGAATTTGCAGCTGCTAGAAATGACCTTAAACTCTTCGGCGTCAAGGCTTGGCAAGTTAGTAGAACTCGTTGGGAGCGTCCACCTGATCTTTGGACCAAAGCAAATTGTGATGGCAGCCATAGCAGATTACGAAGCATTGTAGGAGGCCTACTTCGCAATGATAAAGGAAGATGGCTTGGTGGAATCAGATCTCATGAACATCTCCAGAACAACCTTCAAGCTGAAGTCAAGGCGATTTTGATCACCATGCAGTTAGCATGGACAATGAACATCCCTCGTTTGTTGATTGAAACAGATAGCTCTGCGGCTGTGGATCTCATCATAAACAACACCCCAGTTGCGGAGCCGATTTTCCTTTGGATTAAACAAATCAAAGCTATGATTACTTGGAATTGGGAAACCAAATTCAATTTGGTGCCTCGGGAATGTAACGCTGCAGCAGATTGTCTTCTAAAAGGCCTCCCTCTAGTTGGTGGTGTACAGCATTTTGTTAGACCCCCGGAGTTTATGTTTGATATTTTAGACTCCGACCTTATTGGTCTGTATCATACCAAGCAAATTTTGGAGTAATAAATGGCTTCGGCCCCCCTATTTTCCGAAAAAAAAAATAATTAAATCTTGACTAATGCATAGGATTTGGCAACTTGACCATATCTCATGACAGGGTATACAATTTCTTACAACAAATTAATTCATTCATAGTGAATGTTTTTTTAATTATACACAATGATAGTATAAATAAGATAATTTGTTAAGGTTAATCAAATAATAAAGTGGATAAGTACCAAATGCAGTTGGTCTGAGTGGTATAGGGCTCTGGCAACTTAAGCAAGTGTCTCAGGTTTGAGTCTTTGTGTATGCAAAATTTCTGTTTGGGAGAGACAGCCCAATCCTTCAATGCCCATCAGATCCTCGAGGGATTAGTTTTAGGTCCAATGTGACATGAGACTACATGGTATACACAAAATATAAAATGGATAAGTGGAAAGACCCGTCAACAATATCTAATTAGATACTTATTCAAGTCTTGTTAATCAAGCAACCCCAACAAAATACTTTAGTTAGTTATTCATGTCTTGTTAGTCAAGAAATATGATTTTACACTTGGATGGGATGATAAATGGATGACATTCCTCATGTCCCGGCGTGCTGATCAAATAAGGTATGTGTGCGGGTCTTAATGAAAATGGCAATAATTACACACGGGATCATTTCTTTCTTAATTAATGTGTGTGTTTGTGGGGGAGACGATTTTTTAAAACCTATTAATACTCGATAGATTAGTTTTGAACCTAGTGAAATATGGAGATGAGGTAGAAAGAAAAAAAAAAGGGTTAGCGTTGAAGTGCCCCTCAAATTGGTCACAATATGATAGTACATAACTGTTAGGATAATTAGCAAAATTAAAGAATGAAATTGATAATTATGGATATATATAGAATTTTTTTTGTTCTATTCCATCCGATGGAGGAGGAAAGTACAATTTTTAGTTTCTATTTTTCTTTCAAACATACACATTATTATTTTATTTACATTTCACCTTTGTAGTACTTTTAAATTATAGTATATGGTGATTTTCAACTTTCTATCCGTTTATATCAACTCCAATGAGGACGCAATTTTGGCGTCTGCTGCAAAAAATAACGGAGCGGTAGCTCCAATGCTACCAGCAAGATTGCGGCCAGTACCGCAAAATACTGCGGTATTGAACAGTGTACCGCAATAAAAAGTGGCACTATTCACGACGGTATCCCATTTTCTTTTTTTTTTTTAAAATTTTTTTATCTTTTATTTTCTCTTTAATTTGTTTCAAGATAAGTTTTTTTTATTCTTTTTGCTTTTTCTCTTTATTTACTTTTTTCCTTTTAATTACGTTTTATTTCTTATTATTTTTCCTTTAGTTTTAATTTCAGATTTTAATTTTTAAAATTTTAAATTAAATAATTTTAAAAATAAAATTAAATATTAATATGAATAGTAATGGAATCAAAATAATTGATAGATAAAATGTAAATATGTATTAAAATCAATTGATAGATAAAATATAATATGAATAGTAATGGAATCAAAATGAAATATTTTATGGAAAAAAGGCCAATATAGTCCTTTATTTTTACAAAAAAGCCAAATCAGTCCCTTTTTTATTTTTTGGCCAAATTGGTCCTCTACATATACTAATTACGTCCCAATCGGTCCTCCATCCACTAATTATGCCCTAATTACATTTTTTTTGCCAAATCAGTCCTTTTTTTTCAAAAATCTAAATTGGTCCGTTATTAATTTTTACCCCTTTCATGCAGTCCAATGCACATTTCAAACCACTAATAACTCAAATTCGGTATAAGTAAAAATTCTAAAATTTCGATATTTATAAACTACACGACGAGACGAATCTAATAAGATCCTACTTAGCTCATTTTAATTTGTATATCTATGTTTAAAATTTAAGTCAAAACAAGTGTGTAAATAGTAGCAAATTAGACAATATAGTTATTAAAAAAAATGGAGGGAGTATATCGCAATTGGCCTTCATTTTATGGAGAAACACTAAAAACCCCCGAACTCTAGAAGATGATCCATTTGTTTAATAACTATATTTTTTTAATAACTATATTTTATGGAGAAACACCATTTTAAGCTATATACTCCCTCCATTTTTTAAATAATTATATTATCTAATTTGCTACTATTCACACACTTGTTTTGACTTAAGTTTAAACATTGATATACAAGTTAAAATGAGCCAAGTAGTATCTTATTAGATTCGTCACGTCGTGTAGTTTATAAATATCAAAATTTTAGAATTTTTACTTATACCGAATTTGAGTTATTAGTGGCTTGAAATGTGCACTTGATTGCATGAAAGGGGGCAAAAATTAATAACGGACCAATTTAGATTTTTGAAAAAAAAAGACTGATTTGGCCAAAAATATGTAATTAGGGCATAATTAGTGGATGGAGGACCGATTGGGACGTAATTAGTATATGTAGCGGACCAATTTGGCCAAAAAATAAAAAAAGGACTGATTTGGCTTTTTTGTAAAAATAAAGGACTATATTGGCATTTGTTCCAATATTTTATTATGGAGGGAAATATAGAGTTGTGGGTTGGAGAGAAATAGTGAAAAACTATAAATTTAATTATAAAATAGAGATAGTGTAATTATAAAATAGATTCTACGGTTGGAGATGGCTTAGTAAATTACAATTGCATCTACCTATGATATGTATAGCCAATGTACTCATGTTCTGGAATGCCGAACATATTTAATGAATTTTTGTGTCTGGTTCTGGTAAAGCGTTAGGAAAAGTCAAGAAGAAGAAATCAAAGTCAATGGTCTGATATGGTTGACTCTGGAATGTGTAATAATAATACTATGAAAAGGGAAATGGATGGATCATGGATTGTTGCCTAAGCCCTAAAGAATCCTCAAAATTAAACCATCAAGTGCAGTGCACAGTTGCACACTATATGACCCCAAGGTCT
Organism: Hygrophila difformis; assembly: GCA_030278955.1. NCBI lineage: Eukaryota > Viridiplantae > Streptophyta > Magnoliopsida > Lamiales > Acanthaceae > Hygrophila > Hygrophila difformis. The sequence continues at coordinate 43,460,336 of JAOANR010000013.1, read as the reverse complement.
CTTATGGATACGAAGCTGTAGTTGCAAATTGAAGCTGTAGGAAGCTAGAGCTATTGGTAGCTGTCGATTTTATTTAAGTGTTTGGTACAACTAGATGTGGCTGTCATAAGTTTATAAAACGACATAAAAGAATAAATACTTATGTAGGCACTATTGGGTAGTGATTGGTTATTAGGTTAATATTGTAATTATACATAAATAAGTTTGCTAGTCTTTTTTTAGTGCTACCTTAGGTAGCTTCTATTTGTAAAACTTTAAATTATAGCTACATTTAGGGGTGTTAATTTTGGACACGGCCCAATTTTGGATGAATGTTTGAAAGACGGCTTTTTCTAAAAAATATGTTTGGATGAATAAAAATGAAAATACTTTTGGAATGAAGTAATTACCAAAAAGGACGTGATACTTAATATGATAATAAGATATATTTATAGTGTAATTTATACTTATTAAGTAGTGGGGGTATTTAAGTCCTTGCACATTTTACGAGGTGCTTTTGGCTTCGACTGCTTCTCCCAAAAGTATTTTTTTTGTTTTTCGAGGTATTTTTTCTTTTCCTTAAAAGCCAAAATAAATACCTAATTTCCATTAGAAGTGCTTTTGACAGAAACAAAAGCCAAAAATACCTCTCTAAAAGCCATTCCAAACTGCCTCTAAAAATCTACATGCAAAACACACCATCAGTCCCTAACCCAATCCCAGCACCTATGGCCTATGGGATTTCCATTTCACTTTCTAAATCAATGTCTGCTATTATTGCTACCTATAGTTATTACTACTATTACTCATAAAGCATCCAACAGTTTGGCAGACCATGTTGACAGTTGACTTTTTACTCCTTGCACTAATGCACTCTACCCATTTAGATTATTATTTATTTATTTTTTTTTTCCGCAGCCGAAGAACCAATTTGGATTAATTAGTTACGCCTGACATGACAAATAAAGTATGAAAATGAAACTACAAATCGTCAATGATAAATGGCCTAATTTTTCATATGATTATATACATTGTGACCCAATTCAAGACCAAACCCCGTTATTACTAAAAAATTAAAGACTAAATTAGAATATTTTTGTAGTAATGTGTGTTTTGTGTGTGATTGTAATATGCATATAGCATATATGATGGAGTGTATATATTTGTATGGAGCACTTTTATATATACTTTCTCCATCAATAAAAAGACCATTATCAAAATGTTGCCTTTTAAACATCAAATATTATACTTTTATCCTTAACAATCTACTCCCTATACTTTTTATCATAATGTATGGAGTAAATTTTTTAGTAATTAATTAAAGAGTAAAAGTGGAAAGCTCCCTATGCTATTTATTTATTTATTTATTTATTCTGGTACAATTTTGAATCAAATAATCTACCCACCCAAAAGTTTAAAACAATGTGCTCAATCTAAAATAACATTGATAAGCGACAATAAAATAGATTATCTGATTATTGCGTTTTCAAAATGCAAATAATTAGTTTAACCGCTCAAAATTAGTGCTGCAAATCTGATCATCTGTGTTTTGAAAACGAAATAATCAAATAATCAGTTTCATATCGTTTATGCAAACGGATAGACTAGTATATTGTGGTCATGCTACTATATAGTAGTAGTAGCATTAATTTGTACCACGAGGCACTTAGCTTAGAATTGGATAGGGCTGTCACTTGTGCATATCATTTAATACTATTGGTTGGGAAATTGGCTTTTCATTACACCAACCCACCAATCTCTATCACATCTCACAAGATCATTATATATAAAAATTGTAGTATCATAAACAAATAATTATGTGTGCAATTTGATCTAAGAAAATTCTTTAATGCTATAATTAAATTAAACAACTTTGAGAAGATATTTGAACAGTATATAAAACAGGCTACACAAAGGGAGAGACCAGGAATTCAGTTTCCTGTCACTAATAGTAGCAATCATTTAAGAACTTGTAATAAAAACCACGAGCTAGTTGAATGTAGTAAATTATTTCTTGGGTCATCCCATCTAAAAATACTACTTCCTCTCTTTTCATATCTTTTTTACGAATACATTTTTCACGCAGTCCAATGCACATTATAAATTATTAATAACTCAAGTTCGGTACAATTCTAAAAGTTTGATATTTGAAAACTACACGACGAGACGAATCTAACAAGATTTTAATTGGCTATATTTTAACTTGTATAAGTATGATAAAACTTTAAATGAAAGTCTGTATGTGAATAGTAACATATTATCAAACGTAAAAAATATTACAGAACGGAGGTAGTAAATGATAAGCATGGAGGGTGAGGTTTTTAATAGTCTTCAGTTTTCAACATACTCCCTCTGTTCCTAAATAGTTGTCTTTTTAACTTAATTTCAATAACCAATGTTTTTATTAATTAACTCATTACATTTTTACCCTTCAACTAAACACATTCTTAATAAATGCCAACAAATAATATTTATGTAAAGTGAAGGGCAACATAATAAAAACATAACATAACTACCTAAAAATGAAAACTAGAATACTTTTTAATTTCTAAAAAGACAATTAAAAAGGAACCGTATGTGTGAACTATTTTGCTTTCTCTATAATTCTCGCAAGATACTCACTTTTAAATAATTCTAGTTTTGGTAATTTTCCATTTAATATTGGGATGTGGAGTAACTTTTTTTTGGGCATGTGTGAAACGTAGCAATCCTATAGTTTGTGAAAAACAAAGTAGTATGTGTGTGTTGTCAATTGTCATATCCATTATTCACCTCCAATGATGAATGACTGCTTATTTGCTAGTGCTATCTACGGTGGAGATTGTCTGGGACCTCCGATCCCTGGACCTTTTTAAGAATTACTCGGGGAAGGCAAACTCACCAGACGCTACTGCGTTACTTCCTTGGAACTCTCCTACACTTTCCTAGTTCCATTCCACCCACTTTCTTAATTTCCACGTGTACTATTTCTCTCCCCCAAACACGTAATTGCACTTTCTCACCCTATTTTATCCATTCTTTTAATTTTCCCCCAAGGTTTATACAAAAAAACCACTTCACCCCCTTATGTTTCTGTAATGCAACATTTCGCCCCTTTCTTCTGGAAGAATAACTAGAGGAGAGTTTAAAAATCAAAACTTTCAACTTTTTTTTTTCTTCCTCTTTTTATCTATTTATTTATTTTATTTTTTAAATCCAACCTTTTCAAAAGTTAACCATCTTGAATATGGTAAACCATTAAGAACCTTTTCAAATAAGTATGCATTAACCATTTTTTAAAATTTTAGGTGATTGATTACATTTCCTTAATATACCCCCAATTTATTTATTTATTTTATCTACTATGAGCATTTTCTCTAATCACAAATGTAAGTAGTAGTATTATGTTAGTGGTTCTGTTTGGGAGTTTAGCAGATAGCAGAAGCAGATAATAGATTTGACCTGCAGATTTAATTTATGTAGATTTGAGTAGTAGATTTGACCAACAGATAGTAATAGTAGATTTGATTAAAGATGTTTGGTAAATTAGCATATTGCAATAAAAATATGAGAGATGAATGAGTATATGCTGCATGATATGCTTCAAAACAAAGCATATTGGATTTCAGCATTTTGAGCCCAATATGCTCTTCTCATTTGCTGCTTACCAAACACAAAAAAGGAGCACATTATTGGGTCAAATCTGCTAAATAGCAATATGCTATGTAATCTGCTGGCATCCAAACGGGGCCAGTATGTTACAAGGTTTCGCTGATATTTTTAAACACTATAATTTGTAGTGTTCAATGTATAAATATAAATAGGAATCTTTGAAAAATCTACTGCAAGAAACAAAACAAATGAATATTTTTAACAAATGCATATGCTTCAAAGATAGACATTTGTGAACATAGGAATACATTCATTTTTTCAAAAATGTTCCAAATGCAACTCAGGTTTTGTCTAAAAAGAAATCAAAAAGTAAAAAAAAAAAAATGAAAAAGATACTTGAAAAAAAGTATGAAAATTGTAAAAATACCATGATTATACGTTTGAATAACTCTTCTTCATCTTTCAGTTTTATTTAGGACTCTCTCCGTATTCATAGGTTTGCAACATTGGCATTTTTTATAATGTTCACAGTTTAATTTTATTTTTTAAAATTTTTATCATAGTTATGGAAGAAAAAATATAGTCAAGTAAGATCTTGTTAGATTCGTCTAAATTTGTAATTTCATAATATAAACTTTGTATTTCCTCTGTCTCGGGTTGGACGAGCATGCAAACCTTGTGTCTGGTGCTTGATTATTATGTCATAGTCATGTGCATATTATTGCATTGGAATTGACGGTTATGCAACCCAATGAGTGATATGATGCTTATGATTGATCGGGCAGCCTTCACAGGTGTTTTTGAGTCCCAATGGCCCTGTGGGGTCTCATATTGTTTTTGACGTGCCCACCCATCACGTTGTTCAATGCACGATAATATCACAAGTTCGGTATAAGTAAAAATTCTAAAAGTTACATATTTAAAGACTACATGACAAGACGAATCTAACAAGATTCCACTTGACTATATTTTAACTTGTACAATTATGATAAAACTTTAAATAAAAGTCTGTGTGTGAATAGTAGAATATTAACAAACGTAACAAACATTATGAGACGGAGGTAGTATAATTTTTTATTAAAATAATTTAAGTTATTGCTCATTAAAAATATATATCAACATACGTGCAGGCATGAAATGGTACCAATCTATGAATACCAAGGTAGAAGTATTTATTTATTTTAATGAGAGTACAATGTGAGTTGAACTCCCCGGTGGGCACAATACTAAATTATGCAAGTTTAGGGAGCGGTTTGGAATTTTGGCGGTCATTGTTGATTGTCCAAATCCAACCAAAAGAAATGGACAAATGGTGCCGAAACGCTCTTTGATAATTCACATTAAAGAAATGTGACAATTAATAAAAAAAATTCAAAATGATAAATAAGTTCTACGAAAATAAAAATTTATCCCCCACCAAACCAACCAATTTATATACCCCACCCGGACACCATTTCATTTACTCCCCAAATTCCCCATTCAATTCTTCTCCCCTCAGATCACTCGATACATTTTCAGAAATGCTCCCAAATCTCGAAAACATTACTACTTCGGATCCTAATTCCTTCTCAGAAGCCCTAATTGCTGAAGAATTCGAGAGGAAATTGAATGTAAGCAGTGATGCGGTGGATAATTATGTGAAGGATGAAGGAGATGGAGTTACAGGTAATGGCGGCGGCGGCGCCGCTGATGATGCAGAAGAGGCGGCGAAGGAAGAGGAGGACGAGGAGGAGGAGGAGGAGGAGTTTACGTTTATGTGCGGCGGAGCAGGCGCGTCGCCTACAGCGGCGGACGATTTGTTCATCAACGGTCAGATCAAGCCGGTTTTCCCGCTGTTCAACCGTGATTTGCTATTCCCCTGTGGAGATTCGGGATCTCTGTTCGAGAGCTTGCCGGTGCGGCCTCCGGTGAAGAAGGTCTTCGTTGAAACGAGCGGAGAGGATATCAGCAAGGAATCGACTCCGTCGTTCCCCGACGGAGCCGCCGGACCGTGCTGCGAGTGGTCGAACAGGAAAGCCGTGGAGGCGGCGCCGGAGGTGTGCAGCAAGAGCAACTCGACCGGATTTTCTAAGATTTGGCGGTTTAAGGACTTCCTCGGCAGGAGTAACAGCGACGGAAGAGACGCTTTCGTTTTTCTGAACCAGGCGGCGGCGGCGGCTCCGGCTCCCCCAGCGGCGGAGAAAACTGGGAAAAAGGAAAAGGTCAAGAGGATGAAGGTGAAGAAGGGTAAAAGCAAAACAGCGTCCGTGTCGGCGCATGAAGCGTACCTGAAAAGTAAGGCCAAAGCGGAGGAGGAGCGGCGGCGGCGGCCGTCGTACCTGCCTTACCGGCCGGAATTAATGGGATTTTTCACTAATGTTAAGGGTGGATTAACTAAAAATGTACATCCCTATTGAGATACTATGCCCATCCTCCAATTTTTTCCTAGTGTAACATGCAAATCTTTAGGGTATAATTGTATTTGTTCCTAAATCAATTTTTTGGCCACAAATGGGATTTTCTCATGAATTCTTTAGCTGTATTATAGTAGTAGTATTAATACTCCCTCCGTCCCACTCCAATTGTCTGGTTACTGTTGGGCACGAGAATTAAGGTAGAGTTGGTTTGTGAGTATATGGTGGGGTCCACATAGTTGTTGGAGGGGAAAATTATTTCTATTTATAGAAAGAAGACATTTGTAATGGGACATCCAAAAATAGTAAGTAAGACATTTGGAATGGGACGGAGGGAGTATTAATTAATCAAACAGAGAATTGATTGATGGTATTATTATTCAGGGGGGGCAATGTCTATATTGGTTTGCATTTTGCTCTTTTCGTAGCTGCTGAATGCTCCCAAAGCACCAGCCACCAATAAACCGTTCATGGCGCAAAAACAAGGCTTTTGCATCAACTTTTGACCTGAAAAACTTACAGGGAAGAACACTTGGCTGGCTTCCGACCAACCTGAGAATGTAACACGTTGAAGCCATGGTTGTCCATGTCACAGATTTGGGTGCTAATTAGTATGGAAATAAGACTTGCATGGTAACAACCTATGAATAATCTAATCCACTGTATATGTCTCCAACAAGCATGTCAATTGCTCTGTTGTTCCCCTCCCTTGTGACTCAAAATCCAACACCTCTAAGAAGACTATTTTTTTTGCAAGTATAATGCAAAACAGATAGCGTGATCTCAGCTAAACATGTGGTTTACGAGGATAATAATAAATTAAACGTCATGTGTGCACCTGCACATAATCATCTGAACACCAACTATGAATTGAAATAAAAACCATCCAACCACATATGATCAGGGTCCATAATGATATTCCATCTACTATACTGATTTAACACAGAACAACAAGATTTCAAGAAAATTGCTAAATTTGAACTGCTGTATGTTTGTAAACATTTTAGAAGCAGGTTTTGTCCAATGCCCCGTGTCTTAACTTATCAACAAATCCTGAATCCATGAGGATAAAAAATGCAGGCAGTGAATACGACTTGAGAAAGTGAAAGACTTCCATTTGAAAACAGTACTTATAATTTAAGCTGCAATTTGCACTTACTGTGCCATTTATTCCACTCGAACCACTTGAGAAGTAAACGATCTTTATCTGCAGAGAACCTACAGAATGGAAACAAAGAACGCAAATTCAAAAATACTAGAACTAACACGAATCGAAGTCTATTCACTTCCAGACATGGAGCATCATTACTGAATTCTTCGTATTGCTTGCATAATAAGAAACATCCATTTTCCAATTATCGGTAACGAAAAGACTTCAATCGGAAGTATTTCCATATTAAGAATAGGCTAATCAGCCTAAACTCGATATCCCGCATCGCAGCAAGAAAAAGCATAAATTGATTAATTTACCTCCGATATCAAGCAAGAGGTGCGAAATTCCATCTCCACCACTCTGCTTAGATTCATTCTCCTCGTCCAATTTCGAAACCCTAATTGCATCACTCTCGATTGGCACACGAATTCGATTCAATTTGATTCAAATGGGAGATACGGAGATGATCAAATCAATTCAACAATTTTTTATTTTTTATTTTTTATAAAAAAAAACAGATTAAATCTAAAAAGCAAATCTTTACAGCAGTAAATCAATGCATTACTGTGTGGTGCTATTTTAGCATATTTTATGAACCACAAATAATAAACACATTTTTATATGCATTCATTGCAATTTTCAAGGAAGCCACAAGACTTGTGGTCCATACAAACACATATGATAGAACTCTAATTCAAAAGGAGGCCAAAATACATAAATAGAAACCAGAACTTTTTATAAAGATAATAGTAATAATTTTTGATTTGGGATACAGAAGGATTACACATATTCCTCCATTGCTTGGCACATACATGATGATTAAAATCAGGCAATAGAACCAAGCTTATGACAATGGCTAGGTATGTATATTGGGTTCAGTCACACACACCCACAAAAATAGGCCAAATGACCTATGCAGAAACTAGTCATCAATATAGTAACAAAGCAGATTCATTAATAATAATATTATGTAATAATAATGATTGTAAGCTCCATTAGAAAAGCATCCTTTGATCTCTCAGGCAGCTGATGGTGCAGGTATGTAGGACACTGCAGGCTCAGGCAAGGATGCCAAGATTGAAGATCTCGACAACCCGTCTTCCCCTGCAGCAGCCGGGTTGTAATCTAGAGAAGCGTCGTTGTAAACGTCCCACCATTTCTTGACCAGCATCTTGATGTCTTCCCGGTCCATGTTGGCTTCTTTCCCCGTGTACCTCCATGGCTTCGATCCCTGCAAGTCGATTAAAAAAAAAAAGGATTGAATCGTAAAATGGTTGGATTGGGGGCCGGGGAGTGTATAGAAGTTGAGGGGAGATTTGGAATCGGGCTTACTGCAGCGCAGTAGTGTACGACTTCTACTTTTTCCAGCTCGACGTTCTCAGGGTGGCGCCACAGCATGGCGAGGACGAGGTTGTAGATTAGAGGGATTGGTTTGTAGATTGGGTTGAAGAACATGTTCAAGAAATCCTGCAAGTGAAGAACAAGGAAAATGAGGTCAAGAGAAGACCATAATTTTGAGTTGATTGTGATGGGATTTTGAAACATCTTAGTCCTCATTTGGTGTGTTTGTGTATGTGTGTGGTATGTTGTCTCGATCATTGTTGTTGTTGTCATTGCTTGATCATGATCAAGGCGTCTTAATTTCCTTTTGTCTCGTGGTTCCACTAGTACATATCAAACAGCTAGCGCTAATCCTCCAAAGGAATAGTGCTCGGCGTGTTTGATATGTACAAGTTCCCCCTCTTAGTATTTTTCAAGGGTTTTTGTAACGAAGACGTGCTTGTCGAGAATGCGTATACCTGCTCAGCAAAAGGCGTCGGTGGCGTGATTTGCAGCGTTTCCAAAAGGCTCTCGTAGGTTTCCTTGTTCGGCTCGTATACAAACATCCCAGCATTGAAGTAAAGGGGCGGCGGGGAGCCCATCTCGGCCGGCCATGTCACCTTATCCGGACATTGCTGGCAGTATCCGATCGAGTATTGAGGCGAGTGGCTCCACGTCTTCTCACAGAAACAGTCCATCACCGCGTAGAAGTGGCCATCCGGCAAGTCCAACAGGTGGTCGATGTTGGCGTACACCTGGATGTCCGCATCCAAGTACACCAGCTTCTCGTACTCCAAGAACTGCAAACATTTAAAAAAGGTTACCCTACAATCAACAACAGAGTGACCTTACTGCCACGATTCACTGAGATTTATATATATATAAAAAAAAAGAAACACTTACGTTCCAGATACGGAGCTTGGAGTAGTTAATGACATAGTAGGCCATGGCGAACTGGATTTGGTTCTCCGGTGGGTAAATCGGTTCGATCTCCTTGATAATGCAGCCCTGAGACCTCAAAATTTCGCGGTGCTCCTCCGGGACGTCGGGCAAAATAGCCACCACAAGAGGGTAGGCACTCTTGGCCTTCCTCAAACCCTTTGCCAATCCCACAACTCCCTTGTAGTAATCTCCGGTACCGGCCAAGAACGTAACGTAGCCTTTCTTGGGTGCTGCAACATCGACGGCCGGGAGTTTCCCGGCGCTGGGGACGATCTCGGCTGGCACAACCGGGGCCATTGGATCTAGGGTTAGGTTTCTTATTAGGAGTGGTATGGGAAAAGTAGGACTTGTTTAGAGGAAGGGTTTCCAAGTCTACTTTGCCTTTGGTCCTGAGATTTCAATGCTCGCACTTACATTGCCCTTATATAGAGCTCACAAATGAATGCCAAATGAAATGAAATTCAAATTCTGCATAAATGTTAAATATATTCTCTCCTCTACTCTTTTATTACGTGTGGAGAGAATGAATGAAGGGTTTTTTGGATTTTAATCCCACCGTCCGTTTGGCCTTATCGTTGGAATGGACGGACTCCAATGGATGCAGTTTTAAGTAATTCATACAGTAGTATATGTGTGTATATTCTGTAGGAGATTGACATTATTAAGTAAATAAAAATAAATATATTATAAATTTAGTTTTCCATGCAGATCAGACAAGTGAATATTAATGGAGTGGACATCCTTGTCTTGTACTCTGTGGACTGTGGAAAGGTATATACATATGTAGTGTATGTATATTTATATGAGAAAGTAAAAAGTGCAAATGCAGATAAAAGTAGTAGGCATCTGAAATTAGAATTAGGTTTTTGCTGGTATCTAATGTTCTTTTTTTTTTCTTTTTTTTTTCTTCTAAATATATATATACAGTCGTGATACTGTTTTATTCTCCAAAGTAGTTAATTGACTTTAAAAGCCAATTTTAATACCTTTTCGTCACGAATATTCAATAATTATTATTGAGATGTAATTTGGTGACCCTAGCTAAATACATAATAAATAACTAAAAAACAGTAATTTTTCTGGTACATACATAGTATTAAGTTAAAAACACAAATTAATTAATTAATTATACTTCACTTAAAAGAATAAAGAGTAGAAAAATTAAATTAATTTAATTAAGGCCTCTTTCCTCAAATATTTCAACTCGTTCATCCTACAACTAACTAAAAAGTAGTATTTCAGTTTAATCGAATTTTTTAAAATTTCTTTAAGCTTTCCTGGAAAATTAATAAACAGATTGTCTAATAATGTGTTGATTTGGCACTAAACAAATTAATGTTGGATGAATATTTTGAAAATACTAAATTTAATTGGATGCTTTATATAGTTCAAAAAAAAAAAGACAAAACAATATTAATACTTGAAACGTACGTAATAATGAAAATGAAAACTAGCTACAGAAACACCCTCTGCTTTAATTAAGGGTGTATTTGTTTGAGATTTTGTTAGATTTTTATGAACTTGAAAAAGTCGGTGGATTTAGAAAGTCCATAGACTCCACATAGAGTTGACTGATTTTTATAGAGTCCATGAAGAGTCTGGCTGATTTTAGAGAGATTTCGTTTAGTTATAATTTTTAAGAGAATCCATTAAAATCTATAAAGAATTAAAATCCATAGAGTGTTGAATACCTCTAGATTTTTAATGACTTTTTAAAATCTGTATTGAATACCTCTAGATTTTTAAAGACTTTCTAAAATCTATATTGAATACATTTAGATTTTTAAAGACTTTTTAAAATCTATATTGAATACACCTCAACTTTCAAAGTCAAAAAAAAATCCTAGAGTCTCAATCCAATACACCCCGTAAAATTCATGAATATTCTAGGAGAAATTAGTTACTGAAAATAAAAGCCACATGTCTTAAGCAAGCATCCCCTCTTTTATTTTATTTTATTTTATAATGGTATTTATTATTGGGGGTAATAGAATATTTTTGCCGAGCAGGACAAAAGTATACCGCAACCTTTTTGTAAATTCATCTCACTTTTAATTATTCACTTTCAGAATCTCTGTATGTGTGTGAAGAAATTATTATTTCTTATTTATTATATTTAATTTAATAAAAATGATATATGGATGAAAGAGGTGTCCAACAATGTCGATGATGGGCGAGGCTTTCCCACCCATTGAATAATTAATAAAAAGGGATTCCACAACTTGTAATATACTATTACTATCTATATTTACACGACTCTACCAATTTTTATTTTCAATTTTATTCCTCATATGTAATACACATCTTTCCAATGAATTTCTATTGTCTACACTAGACTACTTATATGACTAATTGTAATCAATTTCACAATATAGTATTTTAAATTGTCTAGACTAGACTACTTATATGACTAATTGTAATCAATTTCCTTATATGACTACTTATATGACTAATTGTAATAAAAAAAAGGTTTAATTATAATACAGACAACAGTTGATTGGAATACTTCCCAACTGAAGTAATAAATCTAAAATTCAAACTGAAATTTATTGAATTTTTTACAATTTAACGCTTAATATATCAAAAAATTAGTTTTGGATTAGAATATATAGTAATTGAGAATACTCAATCAATAAAAATATCAATATTTATTTAATAAACTATAATAGTAACCTAAAATTCTTTATCAGAAAAATAGTAGTAATAAATCAAATAATACAATTTGCAAGATCTTAAATATCGTCATATGCCCGCAAAAATATATTCCATAGCATGTATAGGTTGTTCAAAAAAAAAAAAGAACTCTATAAAAATATTGTATATGTGATCCGACGACTATTATATTATTTCACATCGGTGAAAAGAGAATGAACTATGAATCATAAGAGACATAGCTCAAAATGTACAATATCTACAAATGGGTATGACGAGACGTTCCAACCATATAATATTTGCAATTCTACTGTATAAATTTGCAGAATTGACTAAACTTAATATTTTATTGGTCTTTTAAAATTACAACAATATTGCATGTTCTATAGCGACATGATATAATGTCGTGTTCTTAAATGAAACAAGATGGTTTATCAATTAGTAATTACTTAATTTGTCATTATTATTTACGATTTGTTTCTTGTCTTGTATATTCTTAAAATCTTTTTATTCTATCATATCTTGCAACTCGTCAATATTTAATTAGGACACAATCAACCATAGATTACATTTATACAGGTTAACTGAACTACGCAATATGGTCTGTGTGGTTATATCCAGAAACTTTTTTCCCACCTTATTAATGGGATTTAGGTTTTAATTTCATTTATTTTGTTAAATTGAATTAAATAAATATAATATATCTGTCCAAGTGGTCAAATCTTATGCCTCATAACATTAGTAGGATTTGAGGGTTCGATTCTTCGAGAAAAAAATAAAAATAAAAAAAGAATACGAGACAGCTGCCCAGTCGGCCATTCCCATCCCTTATCTCAAGTTTGCTGACAGATTTGATGCCATCCCACAATTGGTTGGTTTACCTTCATGGAATTTCTTTCTTCTTTTCATATTTTAAATGAAAAGATAAATGGTTAAAGTAAAGCAATGCATGGACAAATCAAGTTTTAATGTATTTAGCACATAGAAAATTAAATTCAAAACTCTCGATCTATATTATGCAACAGACACACAGTAGTTATTTTCTTTTTTTTTTGGAGCCGAAGCCAGAAAAAGAGTGAAGGGAGTTTATGTCATATAGATTATAAGGAATAAAGGAGAGAGATAGGGCCGGGTGGGACCGTAGTTATTTTAGGGCCTTAATATCTGTGGATTTATTATTATTATTATTATTATTATTATTATTATTATTATAATAGCGGCAGAGGTGAGAATATGCATATATGAACTATACAAGGGTGGCCCATGACATGGATTGAAAAACCACCACAGTATTCTCAAATATGCTGCTAGCTGTTGTAATAGTAATTACAAAGTGATTGAGATGTGGATTTTTTGTTGTAATTATGGATTACTAATTTGTAGCATAAGGAACTCAAGGAATGTCCTGATCGTTTGACCAGCTAGCTAGGGTCAAATCTCCTGCCTAGTTATACACATATATACTCGCTCCGTCTCACTCTTTTTGTTACATATCATTTTTCGACACTATTCACTGTTTAACTTTGATTCAAATTTTTATTTTTGTTATGTAAGAAAAAATATAGTCAAGTGAGATCTTGTTAGATTCGTCTAATCTTTTAGTTTTAGACAATCAACTTTAACTTTTTATTGTACAAAATTTGAGTTATTAACCGTTAAAAATGTGCATCGGCATGCGTGTCGGAAAGGTGTGTAACAATTACACTGAGACGGGAAGTATAATATAGTACCAAACATCATACTATAATTTTAGTCAAAGTAGGCATGCATGTGTTCCGGCCTAAATTACAAGTAAAAATAATCATGCATATGTGTATATTACATTTGATTTTTATGTTTTAAACAATTTAAACAACACAGCGCTTAGCTTGTGGGGCTGAAAAAAACAGTATTCATAAAACCTTGGGATCGGGCTTGAAACGAATCTTCGTCTTTAATTCAATACTATCACTACAAGAGTTTTCTATTAGCTATGTGAAAATTTCGGTGGAAAAAAACCCTAAAATTTGGTTACTGTCACTAAAGATGTTAGCGATCGAAAATTCGTTAGCAACCAAAATTTTAAGGATTGAAATTCGTTAGTGACCGAATTCGGAATTTTTCTAGTAGTGTAGGAGCAGCAACAATCAGTCGTGTATTTCCATTGATTATTGATTCATACAACCATTGTGGTCCTTGAAAACCTATATTGCTAGGGATTGATTGGAATATATTTATATATATTGAACAAGAACAACTATATATGTCTTCACTTGCATGCCATATGGTTATAAAAATATTATTATATAACATCACTCTCGACTAATTACAGACAAACAGTCGTGGAAAATTAAAAGTGTAGATATGCTACAATTGGTTAATTAAAACCCCCACAATGGTGTACGTAGCGTAAAACTCAAAAGTATATTTATTTATCTTAGCTTGTATATATCAAAATAAGTGGCACATCTTTTAGGCTTCGTTTGGTAAATAAATAGACTTTAGAGTTTAGAGTATGGTTTCAAAGATTAGAGTTTGGCTTCAGAGATTAGAGTTCCCAAAACCACGATTTGTGGAGAAAATCAGCGATTCTAAATCTTGTTTTTCCGGAAAAACAAACAGACATAAATCTCTTAGAGTTGGGAATGAACTTTTAGCGTTTGGACCGCTTATTCCAAACGGGCCCTTATTTAATATCGATTACCTAAGGGCTTTGAATTTAAGATCTCATCAAATTCCGAAAATTTCTTGCCTTAATATTACTCAGCTAACCAAGGACGAAGCTACTTTTGATTAAGGCTCTTGTCCTGAAATTACCTTGGATATTGGTTGGCTGCAAAATAAGGATTAATTTATTATTATTTTTTTTATTTTTTTTTTCATCTTCAAACATTATTATTTTGTATAATGGTATGAAAACTTAGTTCCATTCGACTGAACATATAATAAGTAGTAGTTCGTGTTATTACATGGTAGTTGGTTGGTTGTTGATGACTAGTATAGAAATAAAGGCAAGAAAACAAAAGAGTTGAAAATTGAAATGATGAGATGAATCCAAAAGGAAATGAAGAGTTGTGCATGGAATGAATTATTGGGATGGGTTAGAATGAATCTGATGCTCCACTCTCAATAGAGGACCACCCCCACCCCCCACCCAGTGGCGGAACTAGAAATTCCATCCAGGGTGGTCAAAAATTTAGCCAATTCTTCATCTGTCCCATGTAATATGTTTTGTTATGGTTGGGTACGATAATTAGGCTGATTTTTCTTTTTTTAAACATTGACATTTATGTGTCGGCAAAGGTGTGTGGGAGCCCAAACTATACAAATTACAAAGGAAGATAAAGGGGAATGATACGGGGCCGGGTGGGAATCGAACCTCCAACCATAAGGTTGAAAGCCAGAGCACATTATCACTGGGTCAAGTCCCTATTCCCAGCTAAAGTTAATTAAGAGGGAAAAATATTTGAAATTAGAGAAGAATAAAATATTTGGAATTAGAAAAGAATGAAAAAGAAATCAAGAAAAAACGGTTTATTTATTAAAATTTGGATTTATTTATTAATGATATTATTTTTACATTAGAAATAAAAAATAATTTTTTTTTTCAGGGTGGTCGGCTGACCACCTGGCACCATAGTGGTGCCGCCACTGCCCCACCCCCACCCCCACCCCCTCAGCTTTGGGGGTTCTAAGAAGCAAGAAAAAAGAAAAGAAGAAAAATATTGGTCCCAATATGTGATGTACTGATGTTCAATATAATAATACATCCCCATCTATATTCAGATACTAGTATCATATACTACATATTCTTTACGGGGCGTTTGGTTCGGGGTATCTGAGATTCCCACTGGGAATCTTGGGCAGGGAATGAAACATGCCCATGTTTGGTTCGGGGCATGTTTCATGTGGGAATGTCACATTCCCACCGAGGTGGGAATATTGGGTGTTTTAGGTGGGAATCACATTCCCACCTGGAGGGCAGGTAATCTTAGATTACCACCTCCACTTTACCTACTTTTATATTAATTTGACTTTTATACCCTCACTTTTTATACTTATTTTATTTTATAAATTTAGATATTTGTATTCTAAAATGATAAATATATGAAATTTAATTTTAAAAAATAAATTGAAAAATTTTGAAAATTATTTAAACATATTTTTTTAAATATATATATTCTCATATTTTAATATATATTTTTATATTTTCTTAAAATTTACTTTTCTTCTATATATAAAATAAAAATATTAAGGATTTAGAGATATTAAATAAGTAATTATCATACAATAAATTACATATAAAGAATTTTCAATATTTTAAAAAATAAACCGGCTTAAATATTTCTATTGTGTAGCAAAATGACATAATTATAACATTCGTTCAATTGAAATTCAGGGACATTATGGTAAATTATTTAGAACTAGAAATCTGAGATTCCCAATCTAACCAAACACAATAATTTTAAAACATCAAAAAATAAGATTCCCAGCAATCTCATATTCCCAGTAATCTTACATTCCCAGCAATCACATTCCCACTGGTAATCTAAGATCCCTCCAACCAAACGCACCGTTAGTATATTCTCCTATTTTATTTTATTATGGCTTTTTAGAATTGATCAAGTGCGGGCCGGGCTTCAATCTTCATGTACCCATATTGGCTCCAAATATATTCATTCATTTTAGCTTTTAATTTAGTGGGGGAATTTGTTTAATTCTTTTTGAGTGAACAAAGGATTTTTTTAGGTATCTTTGACGTCCAATTATAATCACTTTCATGAAATGAGTGACACCTCTAAGCTCGAACCAAGACATTGCTAGCGTCTCATAGCCAGTCAAGTTGACTACTGGAGATTTGTTTATTAGTTTTACACTATTGTATGTATTTGAGAAAAGGGGAAAAAAATGGAAAAAGGGATAAATAGGTCATTTTTCTTTTTAAAAAATTCAAATCAGTCATTTTTCTATTTTATTACCAAAACAGTCATCTACAAATGCTAATTATGTTCAAATCAGTCCTTTTTTCACTAATTATATTATAATTGCTGACGTGGCAAGGGTTTTAATTTAAACCTGACACGTGTGCATAATATTAGTCATTTTTCTTTTATCTTTTGCCAATTCAGTCCTAAACTTTTATTTTGTTCTATTTAGTCCTCTACCCCAATCACTCATTTTTATATTAATTGGCCTCAAACCTTTCAAATTATTTCATTTTAGGCCCAGAACCTTAAATTTTTTATTATTACTAATCCATTTATCAAATAAATGCACAACATACTTCCATAAATAAAATTAAACACCAAACCTCATATATTGGGTTCGACTGCTTTGTTATCTGGTCTTTCAAGTACCGGAATTTTACGGACTCTCTCTAATAACCACTCGACCGCAACCGATTGTTCATTGGTTTTGGTTTCCTTCAGTAACAATCAACAGAATCTTACTTTACGTCCTACCTTAGGATGTAGCAATATTTGAGTAAATGATTTAACTTGAATTTTTGGAGGGTTATGGATACAGGAAGCCTTGGTTTTATTGAAAAATATTAATATTATTAAAAATATTAAAAAAATAGCCTGAATTTTATTGTCCACAAAGTATGATTGTGCTGATTGTTGCTGAAGGAAACCAGAACCAATGAACCATCGTTACGGTCGGGTGGTTAGAGAGAGTCCGTAAAATTCGGAACTTCGAAGACCCGGTAACAAAGCGGTCAAACCCAATGTGTGAGGTTTGGTATTTAATTTTATTTACGGAAGTATGTTGGGCATTTATTTGATAAATGTATTAGTAATAATAAAAAATTTAAGGTTCTGGGCCTAAAATGAAATAATTTGAAAGGTTTGAGGCCAATTAATATAAAAATGAGTGATTGGGGTAGAGGACTAAATAAAACCAAAATAAAAGTTTAGGACTGAATTGGCAAAAGATAAAAGAAAAAGGACTAATATTATGCACACGTGTCAGGTTTAAATTAAAACTCTTGCCACGTCAGCAATTAGAATATAATTAGTGAAAAAAGGACTGATTTGAACATAATTAGCATTTGTAGAGGACTGTTTTGGTAATAAAATAGAAAAAGGACTGATTTGAATTTTTTGAAAAGAAAAAGGATCTATTTATCATTTTTTCCAAAAAAAAATGATGGTTGTGGTAAATTTTGAATTTTGTTCATTAGTTTACAATTTAGGATCTCACAGAAAAAGTAATTAAAATGTAATCCATATTTATCAACGTGTCTTTAATTAATTTGTTCAATACAAGTACTGCCATAAAACCCTTATATTGATTAATGAAAATATAGATCAGTGAATATGAAGGGTGGTGGAAATCGTTTGGGTGCTGGCGGCCTGTAGGTGCTGGCACATTTAAAAATGATGGGTATATGTCATATGAAATGATGTGTGAGTATAAAAAAGTGATGGATGGATGGGGGTTATGAACTAAAAACTAATAAAAAAAAAAAAAACAACCTAACGTCCATACATTATTTTATAAGGCTTATACATCACTTTATAAAAGGCTACACATCATTTTTAGCACTGTCCGCACCTGCTGGCAATTATTATGCCATTACAGAAACCGGATTGGTGGGGGTGGTGCACGGGAGCAATACCGCTATTAAGTTAAAATGGAGGGAGCCCCCAATGTGAAAACCGAGAAACCCAAAGTATAATAATTAATAGTGACTAATTGAATTTCAGGAATGCTATACTTAATACTGCGAGATGCTCATAGAGTCATAGTCATAGAGGAACCACTAGCTAGTTCGCTAGATTACCACCACTCGATTTTAAAATGGAAAGAAGAAAATACTAGTAGTAATTCAATACAATTATTAATATACTAGTATTAAAATTCAAATACTCCTCAGTTAGACCACAAAAACTAGTCCACGCTATGAAAGGTATGGTGGGGCAGCACATTTCCTAATTTGTGATGGAGAAGGAGGAGAAGGGACTCTGCATACATAGATGATACTACAATACAATCCTCACCCCACCCCACAGGACCATTTACACCAACTGCAACTCAGTCCTCATTCTACACTTCTCAAACCTAGCTCACCCAAAACTATGTGCCTCCCTTTTCACCCTACCTACCTATTTCTCCAATGAAATTGTATTATTATTACTACTACTACTACTACTTCCCACCAACAGACAGTATTAGAGTTTGGGCCATGCAATAGTGGTGTTCCGCAACCGAAATTAATTAACCATTATTATTATTATTATTATTATTATTATTATTATTATTATTATTGCCCCACACAACTCACCATACAAAAATCATGTTAAAAATACTAGTATATAGTAGTAATAAGAATATTGCCAAGCATTACTCAAACCCGGAAAAGCTCATCCATACAGCAAAGGATGTCCGATCCGATCCAATAACGTTTGAATGCAAAAGGCCTTGTTTTCCAACATGTATCTATCAAAAATGACACTAGTGAGTGAATGCATATCTGAAAAAATGTATCTCTTCAGATCCACATCCACAGCAAAAACAAAATTTTGGATCCTGCAAAGCTTCTTCTCACTTCACATGTAGTAGTAGTTAAGATCAGTAAAACATTACACGTTCGACATACCCAATTGTACCTCTGCTATACTTCTCCAAGATTCAACACCCATCTTTACATATGCCCCCATACGCAGAGTCTGGCATTGCCTAAATACATCACTTCATATAGGAGGATAAACAATTTCAACCACATACTTTAGCCCAACAATGGACTCCCCTAACTCAGTTGAAAAAATCAAAATCGATCAGAACAAGATTTAGGCCAATTCCACAAATGCGTTGCCAGCATTGGAATTCAAAATTATACAAATGTTTGCAGATACATATAAAAAAAACCAGTCACATCCGGCGTTGCACAATCATTTTAGAGAGGGTTCCCTAAACAAAAAAAAACACTTGAAAACCAAACGGGTAAACAAAAGAACAAGAAAATAAATTCGCCACACAGACTATAGTATACGACAGGTAAAAGCCAGCTGCGACCAGCTATCGCCGTTCAAGTCACTCCAACATTTACACCTGTAGATATACATGAAATAAAACATTATCAATCCAGTCACACATACACGTGTGTGTGTGCATAATAAACACTACTATTCCTAATGTTATTCCTTTTAGGGCAATACACTGATATCCCAACAAAAGCATGATTTTCTCTATTGCCCTTCATTTTGAAGATAAGAACTAAATTAATGTAGAACTATGGGTAGGTAGGTGCAAAATATTGAATTATCCAATCAGAATACTTAGATCAGGTACTTTTGGGGGCGGAGGGGTGGGGTATGTGTGTTGTAAAGGGACGTATATGCCACTATTTAAACTCAAATTCTAAATCCTGACAGGACTCAAGTCAAGAAAGGAAGGGGGTAAATGAATGTGAAAACACTTGCCTTGTTGGCAATATTGTTAGAGAGCCAATCCAGCCCTTCATACAGCCCCTCCCCAGAGGTAGCACAGGTGCTCTGGATATACCTGGAAGGAACAGAAGAGAAAAACTAATATGCTAATATGGGGAATTTTAAAGCAGTCAATGTCAAGGAGCATAGTTGAAAATGATTACCAGTGGCGTTGTCTGAGCGAGTGCAGCCCAAGCTTGTCGGTTATTTCAGCAGCATTCATTGCATTGGGAAGATCTTGCTTGTTTGCAAATACAAGGAGTACTGCATCCCTCAGCTCATCCTGAAAGAATTTGCCAAAAAAGGGTTATTACTCATTTTACCAAAAAAAGTTCAAGGGCATCATTGTTATCGTATTGTTCCATATTGCAGATAAAGCACATGCCTTTTGAAAGGAATAGGATGAGTGTGGACGAATAATTTGCAGAAAGGCAACTAATTGTTTTGTCATTTCTTTGGGTCAATATAATACTTCCTCCGTCTCACTATTTTTGTTACGGACCCACCAGCACGTATGCCGATACACAATTTTAACGGTTAATAACTTAAATTGTGTAAAACGAAAAGATATAAAAAGTTAATTGTCTAAAACTATAAGATTAGTCGAATCTAACAAGATCTCACTTGACTATGTTTTTTCTCACATAGCTATTATAAAAATTCAAATCAAAGTTAAACAGAGAATAGTGCAAAAAAACCATTCGTAACAAAAACACCGAGACGGATGTAGTAAATAATACTTCATCCATATGCAAAGACTTCTTATTATAATAACATTTTTTAACAAATATGAATAAAATAGGTTTTCATTTTGAACAAGTTGAAAACGAAAATAGAAGCTCCATCGAAAGGTAAAGTAATAAACATTCCGATAATAAGGAATAGAAATGTAAGTGAGAAGTAACTATAAATAATAGATCAAGTATACTCCTGAATGAATCCATTCTAATGTGATTTAGGCTTATGAAGTTTCAGATGAACAATTCATGGAACAGGTAATCACAAGGGCCAAACAAAGAAACAATTTTTCCCAATTTTTTTTCAAAAATTAAGTCTACCTGAAAGCCATGCTAACTGTTCCTCCATTACCTTTAACAGTAATCAGAATTGAGAACTACTGTATCGTGTGCCAAGTTTGCTTATTGCAATGGTTGTTTTACATGCAAAAAAATTAAACTAAAATTATACCAAAATAAATAAAGGACTATCACCTCATTCAACATCCTATGCAATTCATCTCTTGCCTCAACAACACGATCCCTGTCATTGCTATCCACCACAAATATGAGACCTTGGGTGTTCTGGAAGTAGTGCCTCCACAATGGTCGGATCTATGAAAGAGTAAAGGCGAGATTAATAACTAACTACATACTATGAATTGTTGTTATCTTCCAAGGTAAAAATTACTTTGGAAAAGACCATGCTGATTGATATTGATGAAAAAAGAGATGAATGATAATGAAACACAGCCATTGAACAGTTCTACCTTGTCCTGACCCCCAACATCCCACACAGTGAAGCTAATGTTCTTGTACTCAACAGTCTCCACATTGAAACCTAGTACAACCAACGCCAACAATTAGCAATTCATTTCATAAGACAGAATCACAGACTGGAAAAAACTGATAAGTTTGCAGAAATAACAGGGCATACCAATGGTCGGAATAGTTGTCACAATCTCTCCAAGCTTCAGCTTGTACAGGATTGTAGTCTTACCAGCAGCATCCAGACCAACCATCAGAATACGCATCTCCTTCTTGGCAAAGAGCCGGCTAAAAAGCTTACCAAATGCCAGCCCCATTCTTCACACTTCAGATCCCTGTTTATAATGATATCATTAGCATTCTCCATGTAAATATAAGCAAAGTAGCAAACAAGTTGTAATATCTACATTAGAAAGAAGAAATAATGAATATACTGATAATGCACTGATTCCTGCATGCAAGATTGTTGTTAAATTCAGTCTCTGCTCCTGGCTGTCTAGAAACTCCAATAAAAAGGCAGTGTTGTTTTGAGGATTCAAAATAATGCTTCTATAATTGCCACATTGTATAAAATATAACTAAATATAAGAAGAAAACAAAAGAAAATATTTTTTATCTTCCCAACCCACAGCTTGGATAATGGATTTACTCATAGTAACAATTTGTTGGGTCCAAGTCCAATCATATCAAGTATTAGAGAAGCACACATCTGTAAATAAATTAACCTAAAGATATATAGACTTACACAAAGTTGGAACATAATCTCATGTACAGAATTATATTCCAATTTTATTTCTGCAAACATAAATAATTGGGTATTCATACAAACACCAATTCACATCTAACCTGTATTCACTCTGATAAAATGTCGTGAACATTCGAAATTAAAGTTCATCACAGCACAATTTACAAAAAGATTCAACATCAATAAAGAAATTTTCACTAAACCGATGGATCTATGTTGAAAGTTGCCGTTCCAATTCAACAACAGTCCATCAAAATAGCATTTAACAAATAAACCAACATCCGATCCAAATCTACCGCTCCAAAATTCTACGGAAACAATACAATCCAGATCGATAGAAAAACAGAACAGGGCTTGCAGATCAGACCACAACGAAAACGGAAACAAGGATCATGAATTCCACCGCTCCGCATTAATCGGATAAAATTAAAAATCTCAAATCCTAGCAAGGCAACCAAAATATACATACAGCCGGGAGCACCTAAAATATCAAAACACGAAATCGCGAAATTTCGTTCAGAATTCCTTCCACAAAACATATAATCCGATCGCCAGGACTGGCATATTGAAGCATCACATTCGCGAACAATCAGATCCAAGATCCACAAGGGCGATCTAAAGAAATTACTTACCCTAGACCGATAGATCTGGCGAAATGGCGAAACGCTTGTGCGGAGAGAAAATATGGAAGCTGCTTGAGGAGAACGCAGGAGAGTTAAAGAAAATGTTCGCCAGCGGTATTTATACTAAATTGCTCTCCTAATGGTTTTCTAAAAGACTATAATGCCACTAATTCTTCACCAATGACGCCGTTGACACTTACGGAGTCAGTGACAGTTTCCGGAAAATCTCCGCCGTAGGATCCAGTCCATTGTGCCGGACAGCACCAGGATGCTGCCACGTGATAAATGATTAGTTGTCATGTATTTGTAATAAATGTTATCAAAATCTAGATCTTATGTAGTATCGTTTTTCCATTTGCAAGATTGGGATCGTAGGATCGTATTCAGATCCTAAAATCTTATGAAATAAGGACAAAAAAATATTCATATTGCATATTAGCAAATTACAATAACCAATATCAATAGACAATAATTTGTTTAGAAAAAAAAAATAATAATTGAGCATTTAAGACATTATTATGCTTGAGCTGGGTTGAATTTGTCATTAGAATTTTTCCTATTTTCGTCAGTCTCAACTACTGTCTCATTGGATTCATCATCATCCATCTGAGCATGGGGTTTAGGACTAATATCTCCATCAGCAAGGGGTGTTGGAAGGGGATGTTACGGCAAGGAGGGCAGTAGAAATGGAAGGGGATGCGA
Source organism: Hygrophila difformis (assembly GCA_030278955.1). Classification (NCBI taxonomy): domain Eukaryota; kingdom Viridiplantae; phylum Streptophyta; class Magnoliopsida; order Lamiales; family Acanthaceae; genus Hygrophila; species Hygrophila difformis. Next base: position 43,436,341 of record JAOANR010000013.1, on the reverse strand, counting down.
GGGCAGCGATAGGAAGAGAAGGGGGATACGAGGGCGATGTTAACAACAGAAATATGAAGGAGATATAACTACGACTGTTGGAAGAGGAAGATGATGGGGATGCGAGGAAGATGAAGATGCAATCAAAAATCCCTAGATCTGGATTTTGAAAAAAAATGGAGGACTGAAAAACGAAAAAATGAGATGAAAAATAAGAGAGGGTGAGATCGGATCGTTGAAAGATATTAAGATCTTGTATAGATCCTGTAGATCTTATCCAGATCTCACCCTAATTTAGATCCCACACAGATCTTGATCGTTTTGGCTTTATGGGATCGTAGGATCGTAAGATCTTAAGATTTAAATCTAGATTTTAATAACCTTGCTTGTAATTAATGCAAGGGTGCGTGATAAAATAAAATATTGGTATGATGTCCATAACGTATAAAATGATTTTCAATTATTATCATAGTTTTTTTTAAAAAAACATATAAAATCAGACTCTCTCCGTCTTCAAAAAAAAGTAGTAAACATTTAGATATTTCACCCAGTTCAATAATTCAACCAGGTACCACTTGACTATGTTTTATCTTATATAACCGTATTAAAAAATTGAATCAAAATTATTCAATAAATAATAAAAACTATTCAAGTGTTTCAATTTTAGGGGAACTGATGGATTACTATTCTCTTGCAAGAAACGTCGACTTTTTTTGGGGGGGGGGGAGAGAAATGTCGACTTTTTGAATGTTCATGGAATAGATCAAGTATTTATGGTGAATTGAGATGGGAATAACGACTTGACTGTGGTCGTGTTTTTTTATTTCTAAATTTATGGTTGGGAGTTCGATTTCTATTCGTCCACATTCCTCCTCTTTATCCTTATTTATTTTTGTGTGACTCGAACTTCACATATTTTTACCGACAAATAAATGAGTGTTAATATATTTTTTTAAAAAAAATAAAAATTGAAGTGATATACAGCAGTGGGTAAATGATGCATAGCAAATGATACAGCTGACACTGCACCACAATTGTCCAATTCAAAATATGGGCCTGGCCCATTGGGCCGAAACTAGTCCATGTCCACCAAATAAAAATGAGTGAGAAGCCCAATCTTAAATGTTGAGACTTTAAAGCATAACATTGGGTGGATCAGTGGATGCGTCCTAAAGATTCAGAGTTACATACAATGGTTTTTTCTACACAAATGAGTTTAAATACTTTGTAGACTTCAAGTTCGTGTAGATATGTCTATACAGAGTAGTATTATATAAAAACTTGAAAACAATACTAACATTGCATACAATGATGCAAAACATGTTTTTTTTTTTTTTCTAAATAATAAATACCGTATAATACATATTTACATTATTACATACTCTCACAGCTAAGAAATTCAAATATCAAGCCCAAATATCCAAACTAACCACAAAATATAGTACTACTACTATAACCTAACAACTCTAACACTAGAACATTCCTCATCACTAAATTTTTCCATGAGTTCTAAAGGGGCCACCAAACCTCATGTGACCACACAAAAGAATGCACCAACCCAATAATGTAACAACATATTCTTATGCACATACATATCTTGATCCATCTGAGGATCATCAAATAAATTTCCCCTTTCTATATGATTATATCTTTCCCTTCCCCTTTTAATCCTATTATTATAAAACCACTACATATATATATAGCTCCTTGCAGAACCAGCTAGCAAGAATCATCATCTCCCTGTGTGCTGCTGGATGGCCTCCCCAACTGCAGGCAGTCGACGGGTGGGATCGTGGGCGAGAAGAGCTGTCCGAACGCCTGCCAGCAGTACGGATCGTACATGTGGTACCTTTCTTGCATCGGCTTCAATTGTATGTCGGTGAGGGTCACATCCGTACAAGGCATGCTGTCGCTGCAAGCCAGGTGGACCGGCTTCACCGTGTAGGTTCCACGTATGTTCTCGTAGTTGATCCCCGATAGGGCCACCGCGGATGTGTGGTTCTTGCACCCGCTTCCATCGCAGTAGTATTGGTCGATGACAATTGGGAGCTGCACCTCGGAAACTTGGATGTTGGAGAATTGAATCCCTCGTACGGACCCCAGCCCGCCCTGCCATGTCTTGATTCGAACCCCATTCATTGTGTTCTGCATCACAACATCGCGGACGGTGATGTTGGAAACGCACGCCTTGGTGCTGGCTTTTCCGAGGCCCCCGATGCTGATCCCGTGGCCCGGCCCACAATTGACGTTGTGTATGTACACGTTGGTGCACCCGGTTTGTATCGAAATGCAATCATCCCCTGCATAAGTAAAAGCATGTCACTAACTTGTGGCGACAAGAAGTTGTCACTATAAATCAAAGTTGTCGCCATAATGTTAATAAGTTCCCTATTTTATAAATAGCGACAATATATACCGCACGCAAGGTTTGTGCTACGGATCAAGACATCCTTGGAGTTCTGCAAGTGAATCCCATCGGTGTTGGGACTATCACCGGGGGATGAAACCGTAAAGTTGTAGACCGACACTCCAACACAGTTGTCGAACTTGAGATGGCATTGCGGACTGTTCTGGATCGTTATCCCAGTCACCGTCACATTAAAGCTCCCGTAGAATCTAAGCGCCTACACTTGTAAATACCTTTCATCACTAAACATGGGACAAAAATCGCGACAAAAAAAAAGTAACGCCGAGCACATCAATGTCCTTACGGTTGGTTTTATGCTAGGCATTTTGGCGCCAAGTGAGCTTCCCACCTGACAAAAATTCAAATTCAAATATCCATCCATTCAAACACGGCAGCAAAAAAATAATAATTATTGTCATAGTCAAATGAAAACTTGTCAGATATGCTTACTGAAATAGGAGGGCTCTGTTCCATAGTCTCGTTACCAAACGGTGCAATAATTTTAGCTTGATCATCGAAGGGATCGTTATCAAAAGGGGCACTCTGCCACCAGACGGCGCCGTTGCCGTCGATGGTGCCACTTCCCCTGATGGTGAGGCCAACAAGTTTAGTAAATTCGAGCCACTGTAGAATGCCTTTGCCCCATGGGCTTGTCCCTGTCGGGGCAATAATTGTGCCATCCAACTGCACAGGATCGATCAATGGGGGAAATTAAAAGAGTGATGATGAAATGGGGGGGACTTTTAATTTGTAGTGACATTACAAATGTCTGTGGGAATGCAATGCTGTCTGATTATTACAGTTACCTGGAAAACAATGTTGTGCTGACAGTATGGGCCAGAGAATGAAATGGGGCCAACAAGGAATACGTGATCTGCTGGGACATTTATTACTGACCCTTCAATCTTGCACGCAGCAGCCCAAGCATCTTCGAACGCCTGTTTTTTCCAATTTTATTTTTAATTTTTTACTAGGAAAATTATCATAATAGGTATATATCCATGTCTTGTAAAATACTACTAATGTAATAAAGCACTTACATAAAAAAAAAAAAAAAGGACAAAGATGAGCCCAACAGATTCTCAAATTCTTCAATATTAAAATTTTAAATTTGTCCCATGAATTCTGCATATACAAATGATCGAACCCGAGATATTTGTTTAAACCGCCAAAATCCCATACCACTTAACCCAACTGCGTTTGGTAATTTGTCCCATGATTTGAATTTGGGTTAAGGGTAGTAACTACTACTACTACTAGACTATATTTAAGTAAATAAGATATTTGGTACTATTATTTTGTGGAAATTAAGAATAAAACATCCATCCCTAGTGGATCAATTTGGTGGGCTCTTTCAAATCTTTCTGTCCTGCCTGGGCATGTGGCAATATTCTATCTGAAAAAAATTTACTCCTATATTATATACCAGTATTATATTTGTGTGTACAGTTTTATTTGATGGTGTGTAATTTTTTTTAAATTTTTTAACCAAATAATGTATAGCTGGAAATATATGTCACAGGCGCTTAATTTTGGCCTCAAATTAATGTATAGAATATGTTTCTTCTTCTTCTTCCCCTTTTAATATGCCTGTTCCCTTTATTAGTTAAATCATGTGACCACAAGGCACAAAAAAACACTGCAACAGTTCATCTTCTATAACTAACAAACAACCATTATTGCAACTTGCAACTACACATAAAACTGATTAAAAAAAAAAAAAAAGTATTCTCTGGTTCCTCCTGTCATATTATTATATGTTGTGGAGTGGACTCGTGGTAAGGAACACTTCAGTATTTTCTGTATGATAAAAATTAAATCCAAAAATCCAGTTCTTGAAAGAGAAACAAACACAGAATTATAGTCAAATTTTGGCCGAATTAAAATGCATGATAGAAGGTTGCTCAATTATTCAATTTGAGCTCGAATTATTCGTCATTTTTTACATTTCAATTTTGCTACTAACATAAGAAAATCGGGCATCTTTCATTAAATGGAAAATGATAATTCTGTGAGTTTTTAAAAAAGTTGACTTTTAATGTAATTCTAATAGATGGACTTTACGGGGTACAATTGTTACCTTTGTGTCGTCTGTGCTCCCATCACCCGCAGCTCCATAATCGAGCACATTAAGGACTGCAGCATCAGGTGCATTCCCTTCTGCCGGAGGATTTATTGGTGTTGGGGTCTCCACGGGCGGTTGTCCAACCGCCGGTGGTGGCGGCGGTCCAACTACCGGTGGTGGCAATGGCGGCGGCGCAAGTGGTGGAGCCTTTTGTTTCGGCTTCCCCCCTTTGTTGGAGCTGTGGCTTTTCCCTTTCTTCTTGAAAAGAGAAGGCCCAACGCTCCGATTTTGCCTCCAATGCTTGCGGACTCTTCTTGCATTGCAGCAATCCATGTCCGAACACCACATTAGTACCACAACAACTAAAACTAATGCCAGACTCCTGAAGCTGAAGCCACCCATTTTTCTTTTTTGGCCAGCGGCGGCTGTGGCGGCGGCAGAGGGAGGAGGGAAGTGTGGAGGATTGTTGTTAGTTTGTGAAATTGCAGAGGGTGAATGCCCTGACACTTTATATATACACTTACAGAAATTTGAAGGTTGTAATAAATAATGGGCTTGTGTTGTGTTTGTTTCTGCATTCTTGTAGTAAATGTTGGGCATTTCTTTTTGTGAACTTTTGGTAAAGACATTATTGAATGGAAAAAAAGAAAAAAGAAAAAAAGAATATAAAGCTGGTCCATTTTTTTTTTTCTTTTTTAAATTTGGCGTATTAATTTATACTTTTGTTTCGTAGCCATTGATTCATTCTCTTGTCTGATTAATTTCATTTGGTTAGTAAATTTGTGCCTTTGGGGCTTCAACCAATTACTCATCATTACCAACAAAACATAAATATTCTACAGACTGCAAATTCAATGTTACATTGATCATATTCAGTTATTTTCAGTCCAAAAACATACGTATAAAGATTTAGCTTTAGTTTATTAGTAGTATATTATTGATTATGAATGAAATTAATTCAAAGACACTATATTATTTGACATGTAAATATGTAATAGAACAAGGTCAAGTGGGGATGGTATACATACTGCTATATTAATTATACTACAGTATTTTTTTTTCTCCTGAGGATCAACTGGGCAGAGTTGGTGCATGTCATTAAATTAAACAAACCCATGAAACAGTAGTTAATTGAGAAATAGCATGTAATTATTGATTTGCTGGAACTCAGGAAGAACATGGCCCCGTTTGGGAATTAACTATTAGCTGTTAACTGATTCTGCGAGTAATAATTAGTTAAAATTAGCTCTTTGACAATTTCGATGCTAGTTTTTTTGCGTGGAATAAGCTAAAATCTAAAATGCTGCTATTTGCAGCGGTTTCAAAAAGAGCTGATTGAACATTGTTTCAAATTAGTTTGTCTTTTTAAATAAGCTCTTTTATCTCATATATTGTGAGACAAATTAGCTGATTGGATTTAGCTGTTTTACCCCGAATAGGGCCTCTGAAGTATGTAATAATAATTAGTAGGTAATAAAGAGGCAATTAGAGGGCACGTGAGTGAAAGGTACTACTAGTGATTAAAACAGCTCATTTTATCTTCACATGAAAAAGCTTCACGGGCTTCAGTATTTGCATAGTGGTTTGTCTGCAGGTTGAATATTCACCAAGAAATTAGAATCATCTGAAAGCTATATGCCCCATTCCCTTCCCCCAACAATATCACAATTCACATCAATAATAATATGTTTGCTTTGATGTCTCAAGTGACGAATCTAACCCTTTTTAGTAACAATTCAGCACGTTTAGATATACAGAATAAATATTTTACGACATCTTTGATTAAATCAATACTTCCTCTGTCTCACTATTTTTGTTACGGACCCACCCAGCACGTATGCCGATGCACATTTTTAACGGTTAATAACTTAAATTGTGTACAACAAAAAGTTATAAAAAGTTAATTGTCTAAAACTACAAGATTAGACGAATCTAATAAGATCTCACTTGACTATGTTTTTTCTTACATAGCTATAATAAAAATCCAAATCAAAGTTGAACAGTGAATAGTGTTAAAAAATTATCCATAACAAATATATTGAGACGGAGGTAGTATTAAGTAATAATATTTGGGGATGAGGATTTGACCTAGTGGTCACGTCTCCTGACTCTTTGGACGTTTGATTCCCCACCTGACCCCATCTCTCCGCTTTATTCCTTTATAATTTGTGCGACATGGGCTCCTCCCGCCTTCCGTTTTCTAGTATGTATAAAAGAATAAAAATTAATAATGTATGCAAAACGTACAAAACATAGAAATGGATGGTTTAACAATATGTGTATATCGATCATGCGTGTACATATATATAATTTGGTGTGTCATATATGGTTGGACATGGTACACCAATTTGTCCCAAGTGTTTAATTGCACACTTTATTTTACTTGAGGTGCATGGTCTAATCACAGATAATTGTACGATTATTGTGTGTGTTTATTATTAATAAATTGATTAAATAATTAGTAATGACTAATACGATGAACGCTAATTACATATTATGGCCGATTCATTCATATATATATAATACCCGGCGCGGATTATATTTATGAGATACTAGTGTCTGTATTGATGAGTATTGTTGGTGTAGTAGTATTGACAAAATTAGGTTGAATTTTTTAAATGTTTCAAAATTTTGAATAGTTTGCAGGGAATTAATAGGGTGTTTGGATAAGTTGCAAGAAAATAGATTATCTGATTATTGCATTTTCAAAATGCAAATAATATCAATTTAACCGTTCGAAAATGGTGCTGCAAACCTGATTATTTGTGTTTTGAAAATGCACTAATCAGATCATCTGTTTGAAATCGTTTATCTAAACACCCACTAAATTCTATTTAATTTGGTGTTGTAATTATTATTATTATTATTATTATTATTATTATTATTATTATTATTATTATTATTATTATTATTATTAGAGAAGTAGTAGTTTGTTTGTTAAATGGATTGGTGAGTTGGCGTCATATCCTTTGTCGAATCTTTTGGAGGTTGGAGCCATTTACAAATCTTACAAGATCGAATAGTGCCAAATCGTACAAGAGTATATATTTATCGACTATGAAGAAGCAATGAAATAGAAAATGTGTAAGTGATGCAGCTACAGGCACAATTAATTAATTTTTTTGCGAAACAGCCAATACAGACTAGAGAAAGATAAAAGAAAAATAAGGCACAATTGATGAATTGTTAATAAGTTAAAATTAGAAAATAGAAGTATATGACTAAGCTCGAGTTTAACTTTTATCTTTATCTCCACATTACCCGCATACATCATATTCTCAATTATTACCTAAGTATCCAAACCGAATTAATATTTATAAGTTACCAAGTGGAGTAGACACAATTTGTATGCTGATTCTGTATCGGATGGGTTAGGAGGCTGAATTGGGAGATTCAGCAGGGGCTGCAAATGATAGGTCCAAAGCCTCCGTGTGATAGGTGGGTCATGAGTCTTTAAACTTCCATTTTTGTGTGCAAGACAATTAAGGTAATGGAATATACACTTTCCAAACATTTAGAGCTAAATTTATGGGTGATAGAGACATTCCATAAAATGGGAAAAAAAAAAACCATCATTACTCCTACTTTGAACGTGCCTCTTATCATATTATACATAACCCTAAATCAAAGAATTGATAACCGAATGTCCTCGCCGGCGGTAACAAATCCGAAGAAGAAAAAACTCATTCTTTCCCGCACAACGTTGCACATCACCACCGAGAGTATGTTGGATCTTAAAACTAACCCAATTGATGAAGATGAGACACGAACGGAAGCCGTTGGGTTCGATGTGATGACATGTGCCTTTGAAGAGATGAAGATGAGACACAAACAGAAGCCGTTGGATTCGATGTGATGACCTGCGCCTTTGAAGATGATGAGGCGGATGATGTTTCCGAAGATGATGCCCAAGGGGAGGGTGATGGAGTTGACGAAGAAGTAGTGCAGTGGTGCGATGAATTTAATGAATCAGACCAGGAAGCCGCTGCCGGATTTCACAATACGAAATTATTTACGGGTGAACAATGAACCGGCTATATTACACAGACTCATTGTAGATCAACAGTAGGCAATAAAATATTCAATTTGTATGATAAACTATATAAAATGCTGATCGAATGAAGGCAATAAAATATTCGTTCATGTTGTGTTAACTTAATATGAATAAAATATATTATATTGCACAAGTAGAAAAAAAGATAAAGTTCAGCCCGTGATAGGTTTGATGTCTTCATCTTGTGATATTGGGAAATGAGACCATGTATGTTGATGATGAGTTAGACTAATTAAATTAATTTGTGTGGATTAACTTAAAATATAAAGAATTCTCTGAGCAAGCAATGACACCAGTAACAAACCTGATAATCGGCGAATAACAAATCTAAATCCAACAGACTTGCAATCGCATGAACATCACAAATATTTCACAGTAGCATCACGATATTCCACAGTAGAATCACAAATCTATATATGTGTTGTGTTTATATGATATGTGTGTTTTTTTGTATTATATATGTGATGAATTTATTGAAATGAATGAGCTGGTTTTATTTATGTGCTACTATTTACTCATATTTGTGCTATATACAATTTCTAGGCCGACCACATTTATGGAAATGAAGATACACTTATCAATATTAAAATATTAAATTAAAAGTGATTTGTTATTACTTGTCATAAAAATATTAAATTCACCATTAAAGTGATTAATACATGCCATATATGCATATATATGTGTGATGAGTTTATATAATCTATGTGCTTGTTTTATTTTATATGTGTGATGGTTTTATTTAACTTAATGAACTTGTTTTATTTAATGTGTTTGAGTTTTTGTTAATGAATGTGCTGAACAATATGCATATATATATGTGATTAGTTTATATAATGTGTGTGCTTGTTTTATTTCATACGTGTGATGGTTTTATTTAATCTAATGAACTTATTTCATTTAATGTGTTTGAATTTTTGTTAATGAATGTGCTGAACAATATGCATATATATATGTGAATAGTTTATATAATGTGTGTGCTTGTTTTATTTCATACGTGTGATGGTTTTATTTAATCTAATGAACTTGTTTTATCTAATGTGTTTCAGTTTTTGTTGATGAATGTGCTGAACAATATGCATATATGTGTGATAAATTTATGTAATGTGCACATGTGTGCTTGTTTTATTTTATACATGTGATGGTTTTATTTAAATTAATGACATGTTTTTATTTAATGTGTGTGAAATTTTTATTGATGAATGTGCTAGTTTATAGTCATATAAGTATGTTGGTTTCTTCTGATGAATTCATAACCAATAAAAAAAATTAAAAAATTTTGAATATTCAATAATTAACTGAAAGCTCACCATTCCACAATCATGTTTAATTCAATAAACCTGCAATATTAAAAAATGCTCCAAAACATTCAATAATCCCCAAAAAGTTCTGATTTCGAGACTTTGTCTATACAAAATTCTATTTTGAAAGAGATAATACTTTAATTACCACCAAATCTTCAAAAAATTAGTATTGTGTACAATGTAGCATGGGAATACCCGGCATAAAAAAAAAAGAAAAATCCCCAAAAAGTTTGAAAGCCAACAATCCCACTGAAGAGATAATATATTTATTATATATATATATATATATTATCATTTGATTACAAAAATCTTGAATATGAAAGTAAGTAATACTTCTACAAAGTTGCAAATTGCCATAAGCCCAGTCAAACATTAAATCCCTTGCTTCGTTTTGGTTTTCACTTTTGATAAATGTGGAATACCGAAAGTGAAAGTAATATACAGTTGTCCGATTTCTTTATCACACGCCGGGTTGCCTGCAATTTTCCCATTCGTCTTCCGATCAATATGCGATGAATGCTATATCCGAACTCGATAATCCCACTCACCTGCAAAGTCCATTCAACATGTCGCAGACCCCCTTACCTATTTCGCATCTCCCCAAGTTCAATACTCAATCTTGCTTACCGATTCGCGGGTCCATGTGATACCCAATTTTGCTTACCCTGAACAACCACCCACATCGATTCATGAAATCACACAACTCTACAACGCAGAAATAAAAAGCAAAAAATGCATATTAAGTATTAAGCCTCACTGTAGACAGCCGACTTCTGTTGAAAATCAAAATTCCGGCGAACACCGGCCATGGAAATGCGACTCACATAGACAAACTCCGCTAGGTAACAGAAGGTGGTGGCGGCGAGATAAATTAAAGATGCGGTTACCTCGGACGAGACCCTTCGAAGCGCAATGCGGTCTCTGGCAGTGCTCGGGAAGAAGAAATGTTGCGATATGAATAAATCGAAATGGGTTTGTAAAATTGGGGAAAAATGACCATAGCAAACTGAGCACATCATACAAAAACATTCATTCCCCTCACATACAACAGGCCCCACATTGATTTACTACCTTTTATAATAAAAATCATTATTACAGACGGAATGTAAAGATCATAATTTACGGAATCAGACAACTACACAATTTTGCCAACCTAAAATATGAAATCATGATTACCGTTACCTAAATATTATATCCTCCAACCAGCACACTTACCCCTGAATCCACATAATCATCCCTGCTGATTCAGCTGGGTAACCCAACCCATTCTGTATATGTAAACGTGTTGAGTAAATATTTTTAAAATCAATGCTCAATAAATAGTTTTGATGAATAAATATTTCCAACATTGATTTACAATAAAGTGTGATTGTTTCATTTTGTTGTATATACGGGTAAAATAGAAACAATCAATTGGGTGGTTATAAAAGCACACAATTCATTTTTATTTAGAAAATTCCCAATAAAGAAATAAATGGATATGTGAGTTAACTAAAAAGAAAAAAGAAAAAGAAAAAGAAAAGAAAATAGAGACGGACATACAAGAGACATACTATATAGTACTCCCTCCGTCCCACTTGTATTGTGTCATTTTGACTTTTGACATTGTTCATTGATCAACTTTGACCTAATGTTATCACAATTATATCAACAAAAAATATAGTCAAGTTCGGTCTTGTTGGATTCATCTAATCGTGTAGTTTTAAAATATATAGTATTTTTTTTATAACTTTTACTTCTCTACATTTTAAGATATTAACTGTTAAACAAAGGCATTGGACTGCGTGTCAAAAAGTTTTGAGACATTTTAAATGAGACACAGGGAGTATTATGTTTGGTGTAAATTTGTAAATGATAACTGTGATGTAATGAGGCTTCGCTCAGCCGTCTTTGTATTTTTTTTTTCCCATCTACATACATGCTCGTGACCTTAATTTTTATTTACTACTATATCATTATCTCGTGAACTTCAATTTCAAAGTAATAAATTATTTTATAATAATATAATGCTGAAATAAATCATTAAGATTTACAAACTCCTACTAGCAAGTAGTAGTATTATATTTATTCAAAATTATTTCACTGGGCAGCCTATAATATATAGATGCACTGCACCATAACACATATATAGCCTCGTGTGACCAAGATTCTTTCTTCAAACATTGGGAATTTAGGACAATAATTTTAATTATGAATAACTAAACCCGACAACAGTATTAATGCCCTTTTGTCCCCGAAAAATAAATAATAACATCATTATTCGGTAAAGAAGACAATAATAATTATGGCTTGCAAATTAAACTACAAAAATTGATTAGATGACAGTAGTAAATTAGAATTGTCAACATCGTATACATTAGGGATTAAATTCTCCACCCGGCCTTTAATTAGTTCCTTTTTGTATTTATTTGTAATTCATGTGGTATAAGCCCTTTATATCACTTTTTCTGGATTCTTGACTTCGCAAAAAAGAAAGATACATATATCATATATGTACTTCATCTGTACCAAAAAAAAAAAAAAATATATTTCATGTTTTCACGCAATCAATACACATTTTTAAAAAGTAATATCTCAAATTTTATAAAATAAAAATTATAACACTTTAATATAATAAAACTACGTGATTAGAATGAAACATGGAGTTCTTAGATGGTCACACGCGCGAGGGATCTATCTCCCCACCCGGGTTCGAGGCCTCTCCTCAGCAGATAAAATAAAAAGATAGAGAGTTTAAAAATTAAAAAATAATTTTGCAAATTCTAAATATTAAAAAGTCCAAGAACTCTTCAAGAATTTTTTCTTCCCTGCCTTTCGATTGTTTGGATTTTCCGTCCCTGTGGATCCTGAATGGATGATCCTATGCTTGAAGACACTGGTGGCGATCCTCCAGATCAGTCTGCTCCTCATGCTACTCAGAATATCAGAATGTCATACCGAGATATGGCCAAGAAGGGCTCTCGACCTAATCATGTCGTTATTGGCGATGAAGCTGATGATTTATCTGGGGATCCTGATGATATGACCCGAACCATGAATAATGGGGTTCCGAAACTGATCTTGTCTAAGGCTTTCCGGGAAAGGCTAATCCGGCAGTGGCAGCATGCGGTGGTCCTTAAAGTCGTTGGGCGAACGATTTCCTACAGAATCTTGAAGGATAGAATTGCCAAGATTTGGCCAGCTGCCGCCCATCTAGCTCTTATTGATTTGGAAAATGGCTATTTCGTTGTTAACTTCAAGGATGAACAAGCTGCTGCTTTCGCACTTACCGGAGGTCCTTGGAATATTATGGGGAACTATTTGCATGTTCAACCATGGGATGAGCATTTTAATCCCAGGACGCATGTTATCACATCTATTGTTTCTTGGATCAGATTTCCCAATATTCCTCTTTTCTTATACAACAGGAAAGCTATTCATGGTGCCGGGTCTCTTGTCGGAGAGGTGTTGCTTATCGATTTCAATACTGATACTTCTGTAAGAGGACGTTTTGCCAGACTTGCTGTTAGGATGGATCTATCTAAACCTTTGGTGCCAAAGGTTGAAGTTGATGATGAGGTGCTTCAGGTCGAATATGAAAATGTCAAGATTGTTTGTTTCCATTGCGGTTTGTGTGGTCATGTAAAAGAAAGGTGTCCATCTCTTTCGGAGAACCAGCAGACTCATAATGATCAACCGAAGTCCCCTTCCAATGCCACTAGCAGAAACTCTATGGAAGGGTCTGGTTTTGGCCCTTGGTTGATTGCACAACCCAGAAAGAGAGGTCCTAGGGCCTCTGGAATTGCTAAGCCTGTTCTTCCATCTACCCCTATTACAAACAGATTTGCCTCTCTTGATGAGAATCTTGATCCTGATCTCGAGTCCCCTGGTCCAGAATCCCTCGCTCCTGTTACTCGCCCGACTGAGCTATCCAACTCTACCCTTAAACCGATCAGAACTTGTTCCACTTCTCCTAAACAGCATTTACCTGTTTTTTCTACAGGTGCTCCAGGCGCCTCATCTTCATACGAATCCCCCGCTTCAGTCACTCGTTCTACTGATCCAGTCCCTTCTACACTTAAGCCTATCAGAACTTGGTCCAATTCCCCCAAGCAGAGTTCACCCATTCTTCCTCCAGGCGCTCCAGGCATTTCATCTTCATCTCCACCTTGGGAGTTACAACCCTCTGGTGCCAGGGCCCGTTACTTAAGTTCATCCCTTCCTTCTGCTCAACATAAAGCTGTTGTGGTTAGGGATCCTTCTCTTCATAGGAAGAAAAGATTCAAGAGTCCTTCTAGCATTGAGGAAGGACGACCTCCAGATTTTGCAAGTGATGAGGAGATGTTTTACCCTGCACATTCCAGTCCTGAAGCTATAAGTGGGAGGGGCCGGGCCTCAAGCCTGCCCATCTGATCCTCTTTTCCATATTTCTCCTTTCTTTCTTTGTTTTCCCTTCCTTTTTGCTTATTTTCTTATGAGTTTTAATATAGGAACTTGGAATGTGCAGGGTGCAGGGTCTAGGAGTTTTAGTAGGGAATTCAGGGATTTGTCCTTTCACAAGAAATTGGATTTTGTTGCCCTTTTGGAACCTAGGATTAGTGGTACTAGAGCGGACAATTTTATTGCTCACAGCAGGTTTCCTAATTCTTTCCGAGTGGAAGCTTATGGCTTTGCAGGTGGCATTTGGCTTATGTGGAAGGACAATATTAGGGTGGACATATTAGAAGTTCATTCTCAGTTTATTGACACTAAGATTTTTACAGATGGCTTTTCCATTTATGTGACAATTGTATATGCAGCCCCTAACAAGTATAGGCGTACATGGTTTTGGCCCGAGCTTGCTCGCATTCAGCTTACTAGAACAGATCCTTGGATTGTGGGAGGTGACTTTAATTGTATTGGCAGAATGGATGAGGCCAGGGGGGGTAACGTCTCTACTAGATCTATTGTTGAACTTCAATCCTGGTTTACTCTTTCAGGCATGGCTGAAATCCGTTCATTTGGTAATAAGTACACTTGGTCGAGAGGTCCTTTGCGTAGAAAACTTGATCACTTTATTGGAAATGAGGCTTGGTTTTCTCTATTTCCTCATTGCACAGTGGAGGTTCTACCCAAAATAGCATCTGATCATGCCCCTCTCTTTCTGAAGGTTTCTAATGTTCCCAATAGCAACCATGGTAGAGGTCACAATACCTTCCGGTTCCAAGCTTCCTGGCAGTCTGATCCCAGTTTTAAACATTTGCTGGCATCCTCTTGGGCTTCCAATGTTTCCCTCCCAGAGAATCTCAGTGCACTGCAGAATCGTATTAAAGAGTGGAGCTCTAATTTGCATGCTGCCAAAGGACGCAGGAAAGCTCGAATAAGGGCTAGACTCGCTGGTATTGAGAAGCATGATTACTGGGAGGATAATAATTTCCTTGTTAGGCTTCATCGACAACTTAGTGCAGATCTTGGTAATATTTTAAAGGAAGAAGAAACTCTTTGGATCCAACGGAGTGTTAGGGATTGGAATTTTGCGGGCGATAGGAATACTAAATTCTACCATAATTTTATCCGGGCGAGACGTGCTAAGAAGTGCCTATCCATCTTGGAAGATGCAGAGGGCAATACAGTTTATGGGGATAGTGACATTCATATTATGGTTTTGGATTATTTCAAGCACCTATACCAAGAGGATAATATTGTTCAGAATCCGGTTCTACTCAGCATGCCCCAGTTGCCTTCGCTCTCAGCTGAGTCCATCTCTTCTTTGATCCAGATTCCGACCCTTGAAGAAACTACTAAAGCTGTTCTTGATATGGCGCCCCTCAAAGCTCCTGGCCCCGATGGTTTCCATGCTTTCTTCTACCAGCAAAATTGGACTACTTTGAGACAGTCTGTTCATGCTTTTATTAAGGATTGTTTCGTTGGTGTTCGAAATATAGATGATGTGAATCAGACTCAGATCGTGCTCATTCCAAAAGTCATCAATCCTAAATCTGTTTTGCAACTCCGTCCTATAAGTCTCTGTAATGTAAATTACAAAATCCTAACTAAATTGTTGGCTAACAGGCTCACTAATATTATGCCACAGATTATAGCTACTGGCCAAGCAAGCTTTGTCAAAGGAAGAGTCATCCATGATAATATAATCACTTGCCAAGAGATTTCTCATTATATGGAGAAATCTAATGCGAAGCCTGGTTTCATGACAATCAAGCTAGACCTTGAAAAAGCTTATGATAAGCTTAGTTGGAGTTTTATCAAGTCCACCCTGCTGGACTCAGGTTTCCCTATTTCTTTTACCAATTTGATTATGAATTGTGTTACTACTTCCTCTATGCAAGTTTCTTGGAATGGAGCTCTTTCCTCATCCTTTAAACCATCAAGAGGTATTAGACAAGGTGATCCCATTTCACCATATCTATTCATCCTCTGCATGGAGAGGTTGGGCAGGCTTATAGCTAAATCTGTGGAGGATGGACATTGGCAAGCTGTGAGCTGGGACAGAAACCGTATCAAAGTTCCATACTTATTTTTTGCTGATGATATTTTACTTTTTGCTAAGGCTACCACTAACCAAGCTAATCTAATTATCCATATTCTTGAGTCTTTTTGCTCTGTTTCAGGTTTGAAGATTAGTATTCCTAAATCTAGAGTTATCTTTGGAAGTTCAGTTGGGCAAGCTGAGAGGCATAACATTACATCCATCCTTGGCATCCATACTTCAGTTTCTGTAGGGACCCATCTAGGCTTTCCTATGTCATCTGGTAGGAGATCAGCCAAGGACT